>CALSBZ010039113.1:23686-35680 GCA_943591055.1 Gobionotothen gibberifrons | reverse complement strand
GATGTCTCACTATGGGAAATCGTAACTCCCGTATTGCCAGACGAGCTTATCTCGAAAATCACCAAACCAACCAGAACTTAACAGGTAGAGCTCTAACTCAGCAGGGGGCCCAGCACTGCTCGAGCCACACTGGGAGTAGAGACGTCTAGCCTGGAAAAGCGGACAAAAGTGAGTGGCGAGGACCAGCTCGCCGCTGCACAAATGTCTTGAATGGAAACACCCTTGAACAAAGCCCAGGATGTAGCCATACCACGAGTCGAGTGAGCATGCAAACCCGAAGGTGCCTGCAAATCCTGACTCGCATAGGCCAAAGCAATTGCCTCCACAATCCAGTGGGAGAGCCGTTGCTTAGTAACAGGCCTGCCCTTCTGAGGGTTAGCCCAGGACACAAATGCCGCATTTCCACTGCAGCGGGGTACCCCCGTTTAAGCGTCCTCGCTCAGGCCTCGGGCTGCCTCGCTGACCGTCCGAGGCCGTTGCGCATCTCCATTGCAGTTTAGTACCTGGGGGTAGCAACACAGTGTAGGCGGGGCGATCGGCTTTTTGGCAGGCTTTTTGGGCAGTATAACTGCAGTGGCGTCATCTTCAACGCGACACAGCCCACAAAACATACACAACAATGGAGGATGTGGAAGCGATCGTGTACTTGTTTCTTAGTGTGTGGCTTGTTATCACATCAAGAAGGAAAGTGATCTCAGCAAGCAGGAAAGTGATGTTTCAAAGTAGGCTGCGTAAAGCAAGACGAGATGCAGAGGAAGCTGACGAGAGAGTTTTGGAAGTCCTACAACGCAGCAGAGACAGGACAATACGACAACGCTACTCGGTAAGCTAACGTTCGCTAACTAGCCATGTGTTTAGGCTCACGCTCACAATACGAACAAAGTGTTTCAAGTATTTAATTAATTGTAGCTACCACTTTTATGTATTAAAATATGTATGCTTTTGTTTGTGTATTTCAGAAGTTACGTCGCCGCACACCATGTGTTTGGATGCTCGACCGAGCAACCCAGTGGTGGGATGATATTGTTCCAGGTTTCACACACACTCAGTGGGTGGATAACTTCAGGATGTCTGAGCAAACATACACCTACCTGTGCAACAAACTGCGGCCAGCGATGGAGAGACAGGACACTACGTTCCGCGTGTGTATACCCCTAAAGAAGAGAGTGGCCATCGCACTGTGGAAGCTTGCTACCGGCTCAGAGTACAGAAGCATTGGACATCTTTTCGGAGTGAGCAACACCACTGTGTGCCGGTGTGTGCAAGACTTCTGTGCTGCTGCAGAGATGTTGTTAGTACCGGAACTAATTCGTTCACCAGACCGGGAGAAGTTTGCAGAAATGGCTGCCTACAGTGAGAACCGGTGGGGGCTCCCACAGTGTGTAGGAGCTATTGATGGATCACACATACCCATCTTGGCACCACAGGAATACCACTGTGACTATTTCAACCGGAAAGGCTGGCACTCCATGATCCTTCAAGGAGTTGTAGATGGAAAGGGACATTTCTGGAATGTGTTTACAGGAATGCCTGGGAGCATGCATGACGCTCGGGTTTTGAGGCTGTCCTCATTGTGGGAGTTGGCCAGTCGTGGCAACTACTTTCCACCTTGCACCAGGGACATTGGTGGGGTGAATGCTGGATATTACATCCTGGGAGACAATGCCTATCCATTGCAAAGCTGGCTCTTAAAACCCTTCCCAGACACTGGGCGGCTGACAGCAGAACATGTGACGTACAACAAGAAAATTTGCAGCGCACGGGTAGTGGTTGAAAATGCATTTGGTAGACTGAAGGGAAGGTGGCGTTGCCTCATGAAAAGAAATGACTGTGATGTGAAACTTGTGAAATCCATGGTGCTGACATGCTATGCTCTGCATAACCTCTGCGAGAGTCATGGAGAGGCCTATGATCAAGGGTGGAATGCACCAGCAGCAGCAGAGCCAGGGGTAGCAGTGGCTCAAGGTGCAGAGGAGGAGGGCACTGACATCAGGGAGGGTTTGATGCGCTACCTGAATCCCTAAATATGCATGCATTGTATTGTATTCATTCTATTGAACATAAATAAATCTTTTTTTTTTTCATATACATGTGTTTGTCAAATGTTTTAAACAAAAATGTTGTTATCTGAATTGAATATTTAGTAAATATTTGAATTGCAAGCACCAGTAAGTACTGCCCCATAATAAGAACATTTGAGGAAATATCCGATCATGAAAAGAAAATCTTTCAAATACATTAAGCGATTATCAAAGCTAACTATAAACATAAATACTAAGGTGTAAAACACAGCAAAACTATATTCATAAATGCAAGTGTAAAATAGTGTGGACAATTGTAAACATGGATGGAGGCTAAAGTATCCACAACATAAAATAATATATTAATATAATGTCTTCCAATTTCCTTTGTGATTCCTACCTATTTAGGGTTAAAAAAACATCTTGCAATTTAGACTTATTTAAAAATGTTACAGTATTAACACATCTGAATCTCTCATCATCTGAAAGCTCAAAATCTGAATCTCCCTGAACTATCTGGTACAGAAAATGTCTGCTTCAGTTCCGTCTCCTGCAATATTGAGTCATAAAGTCCATGAAGATGGTCCTGACGTCCACTAGAATGGACATTTATAAAAGGGCTGTTATTTGAAAACTTGAATTATTTAATTGCTTTCAGAACTAATTATATAGTTCCTCACTTGTAAACAAGAACATATATGAATTTCATGGTAAAAATTACAATTCAACAATATTTGACTTCTCCTCCTGCTTCTATAACATTTTGTTTTTGGTATGCCAGCCATTTTGGATGAAAAGAAAGAGGAACTTCCCAGCATGCAATTTTAACGAATGACATATCACTGGAAAGACCAGGATGTCCTCTGTACAGTACATCAGGGATTGATAGAGTAGCTCAAAAGAATAAAAGGAGATGCATGTTAACAAAATGTCCACTACAGTGAACATTTTCAATGGGCTGGGTCCCAGGAGGATATAACCTCAATCTTTCTTCTGGGTGGATCAGCGCAAGCAATCATCTTCTCTGTATGTGTTATGATGGTTTATCAAATCAAGTTTTATTCATATAGCACATTTATAAACGATTTTTGATCGAGTCAAAGTGTTTATGTCTGAAAGAAAGGTTCAAGGTTTTTTTATGTTGTCATACCAACATAGCCACAGTGTAGTTATGACGATGAACATCTGTGGTCACAGGCTTCTCCAACAGAGCAACACAATAACTCAATAACTTTCTTGCTTTAAATCTCTTAGAACTAACTTTTATCTTTTTTTCCTAACTGATGGTGTTTGTTATTGCTTTATAATTTCATGTATGTTTATATTTTCTCTAAATCAAGATTATATGAATCTGATTTGTTTCTGTTGGGTGCAATTCATTATCAACAAGAGATAAGATAAGTCAAAGAAGTACTTTATTGATGGCAGTATACAATACAAAAAAAATGTATCAAAAAGGCATGCCATTAAACAATACAAATAAAAAATGTAAAACTGTATTGCAGCCAGCATAAATATACATGGCATTGTAACATTTTAAATAAAATGAACATTTTAAAGATTAACTAGATAAAAAAAATATAATATGTACAATAACTATTAAGGTTGTCACGGAGGAGATGGGCCACGCCGGCTGCCACGTCGGGTGCCACGTCGGGTGCCACGACGGCTGCCACGTCGTCGGCTGCCACGTCGTCGGCTGCCACGTCGTCGGCTGCCACGTCGTCGGCTGCCACGTCGTCGGCTGCCCAGTCCCCCTAGCACCTCGCCAAGAGTGCGCAGGAAGGATAGGTTGAAGGTCTCTGCTTGAGCGGCCTCTTCCCTTCTCAAGACGGTCTCCTCCCTTCTCAAGACGGTCTCCTCCCTTCTCAAGGCCGCTTCCGACTCCCATCTCCGGTCAGCAGACGCTTTGGCCCAGTCCAAGTACTGTGCCTGCTGGGTCATGTGCCGTTCTTGCTGGGCCATGTGCTGTTCATGGTGTTCATGGGACCGATCCTCTCCTCGTTTCCTCTTGCCTGGGTGACAATAAGATAATAATTAGCAATAAGGAAAAAACACAGGATAGGTACAGGTCACACAAGGATATAAGAATAACATGTATAAACAGAACAACAGTAAGGATGAACTAAATAAAGTTCTGGCCATAGATGTTTACAATGATTGTGAAAGTGAATTACATTATGTCCAGCCTGTTGATAATGAATATAAATATATGTATATGATAGGATGTCACACACAACTGTACTAGCTGCTTACTAGCTAAGACTTTACTTGTAACAGAGCATTTCCACACAGTGGTATAGCTTATTTTAATTACTGACGATGGATGATCCAAGGTTAAAAAACAACAACACAATTCCTGTAATGATAGGTGTTTTATGTTTAGTCACAATGCATAGGCTATATGTTACCACTAGGCGGCAGTATAACATGTAGGGACATAAGATGTTGTTGGCTAATAAAGTTGCCTAATAAAAGCAAATCTAAAGATACAAGAATATGTCTTATTTATAATTAATAAGAACATTACAATTCCAGTCGTTTTGCCATTTCTATTTCTTACCTAGAACCACACGCTGCGGGGTCGAGCTGGCACTCGGCGTTGGGCTCTGTGGGAGAGTTTGTTCTGTTGTTGTTGGTGTTGGAGTTGGAGTTGATGTTGAGGACGGAACACTGCCATCCCCCATTGTTCGGGACTGTTCCTCCTCACTAGTCCGAATGTAATTATCTAGAACAGCAAAATGAGTTGTTAATTCCACAAACTACTGCAGTACAATACTAAATAGCAACAACAAGTATAGAAAAGAAAAACTGAACGTAAACAATGGTGGCACATATGGTGTTAGCAAACAATAGCTGCCTTAGCTAGCTATGTAGCTCTTCGGGGCTCCATAAATCCTGTTTGAGTGACAGGAGTAAACACAGCTGACTGCCGCGGTGAAACTCCAGCAGTTAGAGCGATGAGAATATTCGCTTTGCGTCCGTTGTGAACGCAGCATAATGCAGTTCAGAAACCACTGTTCTGACTCTTTTAAAGCAACTTCGAGATTTTAACAGTATAGCCGTAGGACGTACAATTATTTTATTATAGACCGGCCGTCATGGCCGCCGTGAAAATCCTACCCTGGTACACTATCACGATAGATATGATATCTCTGAAAAGGCATATCGTGGAGACCTAATATCGTCTCGACGATATATATCGTCATATCGCCCACCCCTACTTGAGGATGGCGTTGAGGCATCTCTCGAGGCAGCGGGAACACATCTGGAGCTGGGGAACCGTGGACTTCCAGCTCTGTCACGGAGGGGAGAAGAGGAGGCTGTCAGGCCGCCCGCTTCTTCTTCCTCGACTGCTGGCCGAAATTCTGGGTTGGCTGCGCCTGGGCTGCAGCCAGAACCGGAGATTTTCTGGGCCAGCTCGCCCTCGTCTCCTGCCTGGGCTGGGGACTCTGGGCGGACTGTGACCTCTGCAGCTTGGGTGTCTTGAACCGAGCAGCTGAGGTGGCCTGGGCGAAGGACTGCCGCTGTGGAGGCAGCGGCTGGACCCTTCGAGGGAGACAAAGGTGGAGGGCCTCGTCTTCCTTCTTTTTGGACTCGCATCTCTTCTGCATGGAAGCTAGCGCAGATCCAAAAATCCCCTCGGGAACGAGCATGTCCAGCACATCCTCTCGTTCCCGGTCTGGGAGGTTGGTGAGGTTGAGCCATCTCGCTCTTTCCTGCACCACCATAATTCCCATAGCCTTGCCCGTGGCCTGGACGGCGCAGCGTTGAACACGGAGACAGATGTCTGTGATCGCGGCTATCTCGTCCAGTACTGCCGGTCCAGGGTTGCTTGACATTTCCTCGCACAGCTCCGCTTGGTAAGCGGTTAGTAGCGAGGAAATGTTCAATGCCCTGGCGGACAATGCGGCTCTGTAGGACCGTTCAGTCATGGTTGACTGGAACCGGTCCGCCTTCACCGGCAGCGTGGGGTTCCTGCTCGGTGCAGTCACCGTCCTCGGGAGGAGGTGAGCTGCCACCAGCGGTTCCATCGGCGGTATGCAGAGCAGGCCGAGCCTCTCCATACCGTCCCAGTCTAGGGAGGAGGCACCCTGGATCGGGGTCTTGTTGCTGAAGGGCCGGTCTCTCCACGAGACCGACACCTCCTCCAACATCTCCGGGAAGACTGGTAGGAGTTGCCTCTTTGTCCTCGTTGCTTGGGGCAAATTCTTGCCCTCGTAACGGGATCTGGAGGTCTCCTTGGCCATTTCGGGCCATGGGATGTCTAGTCTGGCTGCAGCACGCTGACACACGGCCTGCAGGTCCATACTTAGACAGGGCGAAGCTGGTGTGCTATCGCCCGTGCGAGCAGTCATCGCTCCCGGCGTTGTAGCCTGAGCCCATGACATGAAGACATTGTCTTCCTGCTCATCAGTGTCGGACAGGAGGATTCCAGAGGCGTCCTCATCGTCCTCCGTATAGTCCAACTCTAGGACGTCTTCTGCGGGCGGGACCATGGTGAGGTCCAGCCGGGAGCTCCAGCATGGTATAGCGTGGGGCTCCGCTCGCACGTCCCTCGCTGCTACCGAGTCCTAGCCTGACACGGCGCGGGGTTCCGGTTCTGCAGCGGCCACCACTGATGAGCCCCAGACCGACACAGTGCGGGGATCCATCTCTGTGGAGGACGCCCTCGTGTCTTGATTTCCATCCGGTAAATCAAGGGACATGAGGGGGTCCTGACTCGACAGGCTAGCTTGGCGAGCTCGTGGTGAAACGAGCACAATGCCCGCATGAGCCGGGGTTGTCGATAGCCTCCTGGGCATGTTGCCCGAGGCTGCAACATCATTCAAACAGAGGTGTTTGACATCATTGCAACATCATTCAAACAGAGGTGTTTGAATGACGCATGCGTCGTGGCGCAAGCTACTTATAGGGGGTGGATTCCCTGACGCTGACGTCAAGATCACCTGCCAATCAGGATTGGCGTATGTGAGATTGATGCTTCTGTTTGCTCCGCGATGAGGCGCATCCCATAGTGAGACATCGAACGGAGTGTTATGAATGAGAACAGGGGTTTATTGTCCAACCAAAAACACAAACGTTGCCCGTGCGCCGTGCGGGGTCTTTCACGGGTCCTTTTGCGGCCAACAACGTCCTTCCAGGATCCAGCCTGCAAGACAGACCAGAACCAGGTTACCAGGCCTACTTTTATTCAGTAACTGATTACCTGACTCTGATCATCAGCTGTCTGCCACCTGTCATCTGTAGCTGCAGCCCCAGGGGCCTTTCTTATTTATCTAATTGTCATTATCAAGACAATGTAATGTATCTATGTCCAGCTGTTATAAACAACCCAGTATCACGGCAAGACGTGAACATGTGACGACTTACCATGCTTTACCATACCAATACCCGAAAATGCCAAGCAAATGCTGTACCATGACGGTCGGTTGTTATTGTCAATATTAATATAAAAAATATTTATTTTTTAATAGTCACACTCGATTTCGCCGATTTTCTTGTTGCCCCAGCTAGTTGACACCTCTTTTAGCAGAAACAAAGGCTACATTAATGTATTCAATCGATCGGTTAATCCATGTGTGCGGTTGTGGAATTAACGGACGTGACGTTGTGCGATTGCGTTGCCAGGCAACAACTTGGCTTCATGTTAATTTACAAACTCTTCAACTAGAAGTTAGTTATATTTAAAAACATTTTAGAAGGCCTCACGAAATACTTTAGTGTACATTTAAATTTAAATGTGAAGGACTGTGTGTATAACAAAATACATCCGTCATAAACAAAACCGGAAACAGACGTAGGCAAGATCCTGAGCTCGGTGATTGGATGGTTTAGCCGCAATGCACCTTGGGATATTCTCTACTAATAGTTAATTAAAGACTGTATATAATGACTATTTTGTACATCCCTTTCAAGATTTCAAGATTTTCTAAGGTTTATTGACATATCATATTATACACAACTACGGTGTAGTTATGCAATGAATGAAAAACTTGGGTCGCAGGTTCCTCAGCAGTGCATTACTGTCAAGCCGAAGTGTGGGCACTGTGAGGGAATAATTCTGTGTTCACTCCAGGGATTTGACCCTTTCTCTGTGTGTTGACATTTACGATCAGCCCTGATCCTTATCTCCCGTAAAGGAACGTGATAATGCAGCTACATGTTGATACAATACGTTTTATGACTTGATCTGGTGGAAGTAGGAGTTATAAAACTCTGAGAACGCTGGCTTCAAAGCACAGCAGGGGGTCAGAGACAGTCTCCAGGTACCAAGGCCCATCCCCAATATGTTGATTATGACTCTCTGTAAACTAGTTAAATGGTCTACCAAGACAGAGGCTGATCAGAATTGACATGGCAACCCACCCGTGCAGTCAGAACCTTTGGCTGCTGTGACTTGTGATGTGAATTTCTCCGGCCGATACTTGTATTAAATATCAGTGTTTGACATCAGAACTCCTGCTCCTCCTGTGTCTCCTTCATGAGTCGGTGACTCCCACTGCATTGCTACACAGAAGTTTCCCTTACAAATTGGCGTTGTCGGCAGGGTACCAACAAATCTTCAGAACTGGTAAGTGTAATTTCAAATCCACATTTGGACATTGCCTTACCAGAATCTGTGATTGACGGTATCATAAAATTATCTGTGAAGCTGAGCGGCTGTATTTCGTTTTTGGTTAATGAACATTTGGGGATAAAAAAAAAAAACAAACACAGGGGATCAGTGTTTGGGGACTTGGTCCTGGCTGATTTCCTCTGTGTATGCTAAGCGGGACGAATGTGCCATACAAGCATGCACAGCTCATGTTTAGAGAAACCTTAAAGAAAGGCATCAGTAAAGTGGAACTTCTGTATGAAAGCAGTGTAAAGATTTGTATTGAAGGAATCGCCGAATTCTGGGGGTTTCCGCGGCTAACACAGCAGTTAAAAAAAAAACAGCCCGAGATTATTTCCACCCATCGCCTCTGTGAACACGGCTCCAGCAGCAGCAGCGGGGGGGGTGTGTAAATATCCCCCCCGTGTCTGGGTGGCTGGAGCCGTGCAGCTGAGAGGGAGAAAGTCACAGTTTTTGTCTATATCTTTAACTCACACCACCGCCGTCTCTATTAAAAACGAGATGGTCTAAAAGCACTCGTTGTTTGTGACCGTCTTGTACATTCTACAAGGCCGGGGCAGCGCGAGGTGCGTGCATCGCCCGGTGCGACACAGTTCCCATATTAGCTGGACGAACTGGTGCCGGTCCGGGGTGCATACATAAAATTATAGGCTAATTGATCACAGGTGGGCAGTGGCAAGCAAGTGTAGAACAAAACTGTGTTTCATCGTTGTGATGAACTCGATGGCGGGTGTATAGGCTGGTCGTGTAGGACAGTTAACTGGGCTGTTGTTGGAGAGAAAGGGTAGCGGAAGAAAGTCTGTGTTCTCCATGGTCGGGGGTTCATAGCGCCACTGATGGAGTAGTGGTGTCGCAAAAGGATAAGCTAGTTATCGCTTTTGGACGGTCTTCAGGCACGATCTTAGCACTTGTATACAAGGGTGGACGCACGCGTCAAGGCGCCCCATATATAATTCCCTACCCCCTCTGAAACCTCTTAATTCGGACTAAATTGAGCTGGATGAACTTTGCTGTCGCACTGGTGTTTATTGCGAGTTCATGTTTGTTTGTCTAATTGTTTGTATGGGGGGTCTATATTAGTTTGTCTACCCGCCGTCTTGTGTATGTTTTGTAACAACTAATAATGAATCAGTCCATATCCAGGGTAAAATGAACTAAACTTTAGTTATCTCACCAAAAGTAAATGACTTAAAAAAAAAAAAAAATTTAAATAATAATGTAAAGATGTAAAGCAAAATTATATATTATAGTATAAATGTGCTGCAAATGTGCTGCAAAATGAAAATAAATAGCAAAAGAGTGTTTTTATGTCCTGCCTCTGAGTGTGCAGGGGAAAATGTAGACAAGAAGCACACTGTTCATGGTGTGCGCTGTAGGTGTAAGAAGAAAATTAGATGATATTGCTTTAACAATACATTTTAAATTGTATTGCTGGTATGTTAAGATATCTTTGTGACCCGTCTTACACCCTGAGACCCTCAGAGGCATCACTGCTGGTCGTAAAGACCTGCCTGAGGAGATCAGGGTTAAACAAATCTGTCTGCTCAATTAGGTCAATGTTGTATTATTTGTTTAATTTATTCTTAAATCTATGTATTGTATGGTAATAATGGATAAAAACGTAATGTATTGAACACATTCCGAAACAAAGCAGATAAGACAGAACTAGACTCAGACATAATACTAATTGTTGTTGAAACCTTTTGCACTGTTGCTGCAAAATGGAAACTTTGTTGATTATCTATTCCAACTGGCCACTGGAATCAGATAATTGATATAAGTTGAAGTTCAATTACAGTTTTTTAAATATAGTTTAACATTCTTTATTAAACTGTTTCAAATTATTTCTAGTACAATTGCTCTATAGACATTACTAAAATTCTAATAGTTGTTAAACTACTGACAGGTTTTCTGAAACCGAGCTTATGAACAATAGAGTAAAGGTCGCTGGTTAAGCCAGGATCAATATATTTGTTGAGTTTTTATTGTATGCATAATACAGAGATACAAACTCATCAGGTATGGAAAAGGTGACAAGGATCCAAAATTAAGAATAACAGAGGATTTTAGCAGTCAGAACAACTAAAGCAGTATCAATAATAACAGAAACGCCAAAGACTCACATCTAATAGAAATATATAAAAGCATTTATTTGAATTATGTCAGTTTATAATTTTGGCAGCACTGTTGGAGAGTTTTAAAATGTATGTTCATGCCTCTGTGCAAGGCTTAGTCTTTCTATCTTTATAGCCAGTGTGTAAAGTAACTAAATTCATAAACTGAAGTACTATACCTGGGTACAATTTTCAGATACTTGTACTTTATTTTAAGTATTTCAATGTTTTGCTACGTTGTTCTTCTTCTCCTCTACAGTTCAGAGGTAAATGGTGTACTTGTACTCCACTACATGTATTGAATCCCTTTAGTTACTTTACAGATGTGGATGAATGATGTGAAATCTAATCAAGTGTTAAATCAGACTTTAGTTCCACCTGGAGTAAATCCACAAGCTACCCTGCAGTATACAAAGTCATTCAAACTAGCTGCACCTTTACCAGCTTTGAGAACACTTTCATGATCAATCATTATAAAACACATCATATATATTATTCTGAAATGGACCAATCTGCACAATGACTACTTTTACTGTCGCTACTTTCACTATATTTTGATGATAATACTATTCTACTTTTACTTGAGGAACATTTTGAATGCAGGATTGCTCCTACACTCTGGTACTTCTATTTTTTCAAACCTGAGTATTTCTACTTGTAATCAAGTACAAGATCTGTGTGCTTCTACTTTTACTCAAGTACAGATCTACATGAATCACACACACAACCTATTTTGGATTCAAAACGGCGAATTTCGCCGAAAGGTGACAAGTTTGCATCCCTGATAATAAATAAATAAATACATTTTAGGAGGTATCATGTTGCAATCTCTTTAAGATCAGTAATTGCAGTTCGAAGACAGATGTTGTTTTCCAAGGGCCTCTCTTTCACAGGCCCACACCATAAATCATGAGACTTCTAAATCCTAACAGACAGAGATCAGTATCATGTTGTGTTGCAAGCCAAATCCATGAGAGGGGGTTCTACTTGGCCCAATTTAAATACCATGAAGAGAGTATTAACCCAGCTCGAGCTAAATGTCAAATATCTTTAATTAATGTACAAGTGTTTTGATTTCTTAAAAAATTCCAGTCTAGTTTCCTTCGAGTTCAGTCTAAGCTACGAATTGTTTCTCATAAACATTCTCACTGCTGTCCCAGATGTTGTAAACCTTGGGCAGACACGCTGCGCAAACACACACACACACACACACACACACACACACACACACACACACACA
>CALSBZ010039113.1:0-10271 GCA_943591055.1 Gobionotothen gibberifrons | reverse complement strand
ACGTCCTTTTCTGCGCTCCAATAAAGTGCCCTTTTATACCTCTATAGCACCGCCTCCGACTCCCTATTCCTCTGCACCACACTGGTGACCCTGACAAGTCTTTGGAAGTTTCCGGGACGGACCCGAACAAGGCAAAAGGAACTCAAGTTCCTTTCTCGAAATGCCGGGGATTTTTTGGAATCGTCTGTGGCTGCCACCGGCACGCAACGGAGGCTCGGTGCGCGCCCCGCAGGAGAGCTGGGGACGTTGCTCGATTTCGCCTACCTTTTTTGGACCATGGACAGTACGGCCTTTTTGAGCTTTTTCTGGTGCCTGAGAGGAGGTTCTACCATTTCTGGTCGGCCTCGTGTGGACCCTCTCGCCTTGTTCACCACCTCGACGGCGGTTCCAGACGCCACTCAAGTTTCCATCGGCGCCTGGGTGGTGCACTCCTGGACCCCGTCTCGCCTCGACAGTTTCGGACATCGCCCATGCCTTCGTCGGCCCGTGGTTGGCGCGCTCCGGGACCCTGTCTGGCCTCTTTCCTCCCCTCGACAGTTTCGGACGTTGCCCATGCCTTCGTCGGCCCGTGGGTGGCGCGCTTCGGGACCCTGTCTGGCCTCTTTCTTCGCCTCTGCGGTTTCGGACGTCGCCCATGCCTTCATCGGCCCATGGGTGGCGTGCTCCGGGACCCTGTCTGGCCTCTCTTACCGCGGCTGACCCCGTCTGGCCTCTCCCCTGTCCATGGCTCCTTCCTCCCGGGGATGCTGCTCCTGCCCCCCGGAGACCCGTTTCCTTCCTCCCGAGGACTTCATGCCCGCCGGCGCTGTGCCCTCGCCTGCGGCCGGGCAGCGCTCCTTCCTGCTGGGGACCACCGGGTTATTCGACTGGTGGGTGATTCCTTCATTCGCCACGACGGCCCGTTCCGGCCAGTTCCGGCCTGCCCCCCACCCCTGGTGGGGATGCCCTTGCCCTCGTTGGGGCCCCTATCCTCTCCTGCGGCCCCGTTCCATGGCCCGGCCCTCATCTGCGACCCCACCCTCCTCGGCCCCTGTGGTGCTTCCTCCCGGACGCGAGGATTTTTTTTCGCCGTGTCTGAATTCTGGGGGGGCTTGTGTGGTGACCACCTTTTTAATACACTGGGACATAATTCACACACGGAACTCTGGGGTAGGGGTATTGTTTCCGCACGGACATATGTGTTGTTTCTATATGTATTGTGTGCCCTCCGGGCTTCGCTCTCTTCTTCCAGCACTGCAGCCGGACAACACGTCCTTTTCTGCGCTCCAATAAAGTGCCCTTTTATACCTCTATAGCACCGCCTCCGACTCCCTATTCCTCGGCACCACAATATATCATTTACACAGTGCCTGTAAACCGGAGGAGAACGCTGGCATTTCTCCTCCTACTTGAACGACTACGGAGGGATAGGGTCTGCAAAATGAGTTTGTGTGTGTGTATATAGCCTATATATATATATATATATATATATATTGGCTATATATGCTCTGAAGTTTCCACTTCCTGCCTGCCCGACATTACCTTACGGCTGCGTCGCATCGAAAGATAGACTTCAATCCTATTTAGAGCGGAGCCCAGCAGCGAGACGCTTCTGGGACGCTTCTGAGCCGTAACGCGGCGCGTCTGGTGAAATAGCACCCATTGACCAGAGTGGCCGCGATCCGATAATCAGCGGCCGTAACGCGCCGCAGACGGACCCGGTGGAAACTAGGGGTAAGGTTATTTTCTGCCGGCATAAGGTTAATATTTTACATGTTACTTTTTAGACGCTTTTATCCAAAGAGACTTACATACTCAATACTGTGGACAATCCCCACAGAAGAAATTTGGGGTGAAGTGTCTCAGGGACACAACGACATGCTGACTGCAGCGGGGTTTGAACCTGTGCTCCCCTGATCCGAACACCAACGCACTAGTCCACTGCGCCACACAGCTTCCCTATTTGTTTAATAGATACATTTAGAAAGAGTATACATCCTCAGTCCATTGTCATTGTCAATGCTCTCAGTCCAAAAATCTAAATGTGGAAAAAAGAAATTAATGCAATAATTCCCTATATTCACAACACATTTGTATCTAACAATATTTCCTCATATTTGTTGGTGTTGGTTTGTTAGTGTTAATAACATTACACATAGGCCTACTAAGAGAGGCAGCTACCTTTATCGTCAGACATTTAAAGCACACACAGAAAAGACTTCTGTAGATAGTGAGGAAGGTGTTTGCAACATTTTAAAGTGTTTTGGATTAGAATCACAGAGACCACCTTAAGTAGCAGTGCATTTTCCACAAAATGTTGAATTAGAACTTCAAGAAAAAGTGGGACATACCAGAAATGTAGCAATGCAATTGTATAATGAAGTATTAGTAGTAATATAGTAATCGTATCTTAAAAACCTGGGGGACTTTGAATAGACAGGTTAAAAATAAGAATGGTAAAAAAAGAAAGGACAAGATATCCTGACTTTTTTTCTCTATTATTAGTCAAATCTCTAACTGTCTTCAAAAGAAAGTTTAAAACAGTCTTCTCACCACAATACTCTCAAACATGTCAGCTGTTCTTTGATATAGTATAACATGTCTGATCTGGAAACAGTTCAATTTAAATCTTGAACATTATTCAGCTCAGCATATATATTCATATGGTCATTCCGGAACCGCTGTCATTTATTTCAGTTTGAAACTCTTGAGTTCTGATTAGTTTTCAGTGCATCCTGAGACACATTTCACTGTCATACATGTGTTTAAAAAGGTCACTGCGCTGCCGTTTTGTTTACGATACTGGTGACCTGGCTCAAAGGAGAGGTTTCCACCAAAGAGCTTTCCACTTTGTTTTGCCTTGACTTTGGTTAACTGTTCGTGCATCAGTTGCCAATACAGGCATCTTTCTGGGTCACTGATGACACGCGGCAAATGTCTCTCATCCAAGACAGATTACTGGGAATTTATATGTCAGTGTTTGTCAAATACCTCTTTGCATTTGATGCCAAGTATCATAGAAGCTGTCGGGCACATTACATCTCAGAAAGAAATGTTGTGGCAGCCAAACGGAAGCACCATAATGAGGGAAAGGAATCTACCCATGAAAATGCCTTCCATGCACTAATAAAGGAAATTGATCAGACATTGTTATCTCAGGATATGACCGTTACATCACTGAGTTCCCTCACAGAATTGTATTTCAACAACCTCCAAATGCTCTCCACTGACACATCAAAATATGCTACATGGAAGTTGAAGGAGAAGCTGCTCAAGCACTACCAAGACAAACTTGTGTTTGTGGAACGACCAGGAAAATCTGATTTGGTTTGCTCAAACAATGTACCCGTTGGCCTTGCTATGAAGGAGGCTGCTCTACTCAAAGAAAAAGAAACACATGAAAATGATACAGTGCAATTGGACTGCCACCCAACAATGTCTGGAACTCAGATATTACACATGGCAGCAGGTGTTGAGGAAAGCCATGGCAGAAGTGAAGCAAGACCCTGGCTTTTATGTGAGCAGTGAACTTCTGTCTTTCCGTTCATCTCAAGAGTATGTACCCACAATTCTTTATGACTTTATGAACTGGTGTGTGGATAAAAATGCACATACAACTGTCCAAACATGTGAGGAGCATTCCTCAAAGAAAAATCTCCGTGTAATTTCAATCTGCCAAGCCAAGGCGGCACAGTGCCGCCAGATGTGTGAATCTGGCGGCACAGTGCCGCCAGATGTGTGAATCTGGCGGCACTGTGCGATAATGTCTTGGCAGATTGAAATTCCCAGAAATTCCCAGAATCCCGGTCCCGCATGCTGGCTCTTACGGAACCGACTAACTCCCCTTTTGTGTACAGCTCTCAACATGCCCAGACTTGTAGTGATTTTCACCTCTTTTAATACTTTTCACCCCATTCTGAAAGAAAGAAGTGAAATGTGCCAACGTGGCGGCCGTCTTGGTGTGTGGTGCGAGACGGGAGATGTAGGTCATTGAGCGGTTCACACAAAGAAATGTGTTACTTCACAGTTTTACGACACATTTTTATTTTTTTGACTTGCACAATTATCTTTTAAATTGACAAACATCATATGTGTAATTCGTGGCACAATTCAAACGGGATCGAAAGATAATCTTTCTCTCTCCATTGACTTCAATACATTCTTTTTTCGAAATAAGGTCCCATGGAGCTCCCCCGGAAGGGGAGGGACTTCGCCACTCTATATGCAACTGAATAACGATCTATCATCCCTAATTTCATTAAAACTGTTAACCTCATACATGTTTATTATGAAGTATAAACTTAACAAAATCAGAATTAGTTTTATTACCAAGTGGTTTTACACATAAGAGACATTTGCTTTGGTATAAGTTGTGCATACAAAGACACAGAAAGAACCATACGTAACCAAACATTTAAATAAAAGAATAGTACAATTATAAAAGCTAAGACTATTGCAACAAATTAAAAATAAAGACAATATCTACACAAAATACAGTATAGTTGTGTTGGAAACTGATAGCAGTGAGATGTAATACAAATAATCATAAATATATTGCAAAAAAACTAAAATGTCTCCAACAATTACAGAAGATATTCCATTTGGGGAAACAAAAAGAGATAATGAACTAAAATACAGCTATTTGTAAATTATCAACTGTATTTGATATCAATCGATCATATTGCAGTCATCTCATTGACAAAATAATGGATTCAGACATTATGTGCAGTGTCAGAAAATATATATTTTAAAACTAAAATGTAAATGTTGAACATACATATACGGCAGCATTCCATTTAGATCTCCAACACTGCAAACAAAATGAACCCAAATGGTTTACAGAGTGTGGTGTGAACAAATAAATCTGCCATCTCAAATATGTCCCATCTCAGCTTTGAACTACCATACCTTTCCAGTTGCCATAAATTCCCTTTCACACCTAATATAAATTGATGGTCTCATGTATTAAATATACATCAACAAAATGGCAGAGTTGGGACTGTGAAGCTGCAGAGCAAAAAGTGCATCACCATTCCCGCAGGAGAGAGGGTGGCTTTAACAGGATATGCCAGACATGTCCCTGTAGCAGCTGATGTGACACTCTTGGTTGAGCCCCCTCAGTCGAACTTACCTGGTGGTCTCTTCTTTTGCAGTTACATCATGACAAGTCCATCATGTCCATCCTTCAAGGTGCCTGTTCTGGTAAAAAATGAGACTGCAAGGGACATTACAGTACCTGCAGGTCACATCATTGCTGAGCTCTCTCTTACCAAAACTGTGTCATCACTACCATCACATGATGCTAAAGCTACATCAAGTGAACCATCTCATCCTGCATCAGCTTCGGCAACCTGCAATGCTATGAATGTATCTGATTCTAGTAAACGTACCTTTGACTTTGCTGACTCTCCTTTGTCTGAAGAGTGGAAGGAGAGAATCACCAAGAAGTTAAATTCAGTGTCAGAAGCCTTTGCACATGGTGATCTCGACTATGGTCATACGACAGAGATCAAACATCGAATCCGCCTTTCAGACCCATCTCCCTTTAAACAAAGACCCAGACCGATCCATCCTTCTGATTATGAGGCTGTCAGGCTTAATTTAAAGGAACTTCAAGAAGCTAACATAATCCGTGAATCAGAGAGCCCCTTTGCTTCTCCAATTGTTGTGGTGAAGAAAAAGAATGGTGAAATCAGGTTGTGCATCGACTAACGTAAACTGAACCGACAAACCATCAAAGATGCATATGCTTTGCCCAACATTGAGGAAGCTTTCTCAGCCTTATTAGGGTCCAAGTGGTTCTCTATTATGGATCTTAAATCTGGCTATTATCAGGTGGAGATGGAGGAGGAAGACACGTTCAAGACAGCTTTTGTGACACCTATGGGATTCTGGGAGTTTAACAGAATGCCGCAGGGAGTAACAAATGCTCCCAGTACTTTTCAAAGAGTAATGGAAAAGTGTGTGGGTAGCATGAACTTGAGTGAAGCCTTAGTCTTTCTTGATGACGTCATTGTTTTCTCTGCCACACTCGAGGAACATGAGGACCGACTTCTGAGAGTACTAAACCGGCTGAAGGAATATGGCTTAAAGCTTTCACCAAAGAAATGTCAATTCTTCAGGACATCTGTCAAATATCTAGGCCATGTTGTTTCAGAAAAAGGAGTGGAAACGGACCCAGCCAAGATAGCGGCCCTTACTACCTTGCCCAGGCCCAATAACATCAAGGAACTCAAGTATTTTCTTGGTTTTGCTGAATATCACAGGAGGTTTATAAAGGACTACTCCAAAATCGCAAAACCCCTCAATGACTTAACAGCTGGGTACCTGCCACCAAAGCGAAAGTCCACCTCCTCATGCCGAAACTCAAAGTGTGTGGATTTCAAAAAGCCCTTTAATGAGAAATGGACATCAGCAGCCGAGGACGCATTCAACACTCTCATTCACATGCTCACTACAGCTCCTATTCTTGGTTTTGCGGACGCCAAGAAACCATACATTGTGCACACCGACGCAAGCATCAATGGCCTTGGTGCCGCCTTGTATCAGGAGCAGGAAGGCACATTGAGAGTTGTTGCCTATGCAAGCCGGGGACTCTCCCAATGTGAGCGAAGATATCCTGCACATAAACTTGAATTTCTCTCTCTTAAGTGGGCTGTTACAGAGAAGTTCTTCGATTATCTATATGGAGCAAAATTCACAGTCATGACAGATAACAACCCGCTCACATATATATTGACGTCTGCAAAACTTGATGCAGCAGGGCATCGTTGGTTGGCTGCTCTTTCCAGCTTTGACTTTAATATCCAGTACAGAGCTGGGAAAAAGAACCAAGATGCAGATGCTCTTTCCAGACGTCCACATCCTCATGACCAAGACACAGTGGATTTCAGTACTGAGGATGAAGATAACCGCATTGAGAGGTTCATTGCTCAGTTCCTGAAAAATGACAAAGGAATTGATTTCCCAAGTGAAGCTGTGAAGGCTGTGTGTCAGAGGCATCGGTTGTCTTCAGGTGCAGATCCAGGAGCAATCCAGCCTGTACCTATTGAGTGCCTGGCAATTGATGTCACGGCTATACCAGCAGGTTTCCGTCAAACTGATGTGCTTGGGTCCTGTACATTGCCACAAATGTCACTTGAAGACTGGGTACTGTTGCCCAAAATAGACATGTTTGGGAGCAATAACTGCTATCAGTTATGGGAATAAGCTGGGTGTAGAATACAGTCAAGTTCATTCTTAAAAAAACTTGACATTTACCAGAATTCTGCAGAGCGACTTTACCAATAACACCCTCCCTCTTGTGAACTCAGCCATATGTTTTTATTCTGTGCCAGACTACATAAATTCTGATGTGAATGTTTTATGATCTTGACAAATGTTCTAGGGATCGATTTTAAGATTGGCCTCTTCATATCGTAATTTTTGGTATATTTTGAAGTTTTTACAGCCAGACACATTTGCCCTAACATCTCTTTTGGCAAAACTGTGAGATATTATGTATTTTCTTCATTTACAGCTCCAGAGACCACTATAAAGCACTTTAAAACCTCCAGACCAAAGTGATGTACAGAGAGATACATAACATGTAAAATCACACAGCTCAGCTCACAAAATATAAAAATAATTATAAAATCACATAAAAGGTACGAACACAAAACAAACCAGAATAAACGTGACCGACCAGGATGGGACATGCTGTTCTTTATCCTTGATGATCCGGGCCAGCTTCCAAAGTGTGTCCCTCTTTTCCAGCTGCAGTGGAGATGTCACAAGTTGAGATGGCTTGTGTATGGCTTGTGGCTCTGGTCTGACGGTTGGGTTTGAGTATCTATACATACATTAAGTACAAATTACTAACTTGTATCATCATACATCAACAAAAGAAATAATTATGATACTTCATATAGACATTGAAAACACAACGGTCAACATGTTCATCCTACCTGTGAAGCTCTTCTCCATCTACATCATAGTTGTTAAAGGCAGAAAGGGTCTTCTGTGGAATCCTGGCAAGACGTTGTGGTTCTGGTCTGACCTCGCCTGTATATAACTGTGGCCATTGAATGCGTGGTGTGCTTTCCATCAAGAGTCTCCTCATTTTGATCAACATTGTCTATTGTGGCATCAATCATTCCATGGTCCAATATTCCAGAGAGGCCAGTGGGTATGTAGATGTCTTTGTTCCTTGTGATTTCATCAGCAGAGACAGATGTGAGAAACTGTCTAACTTCATTGTATGAAACACAGTCGCCCAAAGCATTTAACTCATTAACGAGTGGTTTTCATGGTCTTATATTTCAACAGTTTTACGACAAACTGTGACTTTTTTGACATGGAAATAATTTTTTAAGATTGACAAACATCATATGTGTAATTCGTGGCACAATTCAAACGGGATCGAAAGATAATCTTTCTCTCTCCATTGACTTCAATGCATAATTTTTCAGAAATAAGGTCCCATGGGGCGGAAGTAGATGGGCGTGACTTTGCCACTCTATACTTCCATAAACATCCCTCCTTAAGATTTTAAATAGTTCGACAACTTGGAATGGTAAAAATAGCACAATATCCTTTATTCTATCTCTCCTCTGCTGTTTCTTTCTTTTGTCGTCCTTTTTATTTTTCTTACTTGTTTCTTCATTATTACATTCAGACATGAGTACTGGTACATTCTATCTTCACTGTACTATTTCTGTTTCTACTGTATTAAACTCATGGATTTATTCAACGTGACGATGACCATTGGTTTGTAGGATAATTTTTGACAATCTTTGTTTGTTTTTTAAACCAGAAGTGACACAAGAGGATGGAGTTCAGTCCAACCTAATCCAGAATACTACTTTTTTTCAACTGAAAAGACACACTGTGTAAAGGTTAACATTTCAGGGGGAAAAGGACAAAACCCAGATCGGACAACACTGTGGTAGCAACCTGTCAATCTCACGTAGCCATGCTCTTAAACACAATGCTTTATCATCTATTTAAAAAATTGGGGATATAATTTTCAAAATAAACATCAGACTGGCGATAGAGACACAAACTCATCAGGAACATGGTACTGAGATTATAAATCATGTGAGAAGTAGGATCATTGTTTTCATAGACTTCCGTATATGTGACTTTTCTGAAGCCACAGTCACTTATTTCTGCATTTTACTTGCAATATTGTGTGTCCTGCACAATTTTATTCCATTAGTTTCGTTTTTATGTATTGTATGTACCGTTGGAAGAGCCTTGGATTTAAGATTTTCTTGGCACACCACAAACAAGCCTTTGATTCCTCTTAAGGCACGGACACACCAGGCCGATTATCGGCGTCGGTGGGCGTCGGTGGGGGCGCCGACGATGAGCATTGACACGCCCTACTCAGATTGGTGTGTCCCGCACCGTCGGGTCTTTTCAGCCATGTTGAATCGGCCAAAGGCAGTCGGCAAAATAAATCACTCTGATTGGCTGTTCAGCTAGCGAATCAGTGCATGAGAAGCGAAACGGAAGTGAGGGACCTAAACAAACTATTAAGAAGGCAAATCTGAGATTCCATTTAACTCCAGCTCTCGACACAGGTTCGGGAAAGCCCCATGAGTTTTTCATTGTAGTGAAAATGGAACGCACACGCTATTTGTTGTTTGTTTATATCACGCAGTCTGTTCTTCTTCTCTCGGTGTATCACGCAGTCTGTCTTCCGGTTGTTGCCTCTTTTGAATGCCGAATACACACTACCGCCGCCTGCTGATAAGGAGAGTTATTGCCACTCACGCATGCGCAGTTCGTACGTGCTACTTGGCCGTCGGCTGAAGTCTTTGCGGTGTGTTCCAGTGCGACACATGGCCAAGACGCAGGAGACGCGAGGCGACACAACAGTCGGGGGTCCGTCTGTGTCAGTTCTTTGTTGTCAGATTGGTGTGTCCTGGCCTTTAATCTATGGCGTTCTATGCCAAGGTTATGAATCTGCCTGTATAATTTTGTACTCTGCTCTTATTATTTTATCTTCATTAGCACAGCGAAACGAACACAAACCATCACTGCAGTGTGACTGGCCTCAATCTGATAATATGATGAAAGATTAAACCAAGTTCCAACCCAGCAGGAGGCTGCAGCCGGTACTCTTTGGGATCTCCCAGAGGAGCTTTCAGCTTATCTGAATTCACACTTTTGCCAAACCAGATAAATCAATTACAGTCTTAACTGGTGTGTGTGTGTGTGTGTGTGTGTGTGTGTGTGTGTGTGTGTGTGTGTGTGTGTGTGTGTGTGTGTGTGTGTGTGTGTGTGTGTGTGTGTGTGTGTGTGTG
>CALSBZ010039112.1:0-13327 GCA_943591055.1 Gobionotothen gibberifrons | reverse complement strand
TAACACACACACACACACACACACACACACACACACACACACACACACACACACACACACACACGTGCAGTCATTGCGTGTGCCGTCATTGGGCGTGTTTCCCGTCTCCGGCAGCCGCTGCAGCAGGACACTTTCACCATGGCAGAGTTTGCTTCAACATCGTCTACCGGTCGCAAAAGAAAAACTGTAATGGAGCAAATTATGAAGAAAAATAAAGTGGAAACTAGGAGAAGTCAAACCAGAGTCAATATCGGAGTTGCTTTTCAACTATGGCGACTATTTACGGAGCACACCGAGCTGATATGTAACGTTACCGGCGCAGCCTGCTCTCATTAGCTAGACGTAACATTTGTAATACATTTTCCCAAAACAAACATGCTAGCTTCAAAAATATAAGCACTGACAATAACTGTGTTATACATTTGTTTTACATTCATTATCATGATCTTGTGCGCGTTCATGTGTGTTGGAGGAGGTGCTCTGTAGGAAGTCTGAAGGAAGGGGCGGATTCTTTTCGGTTGTGTACTTTGGAATTTTTGTGCACTCGAGCCGGTTTCTCAAACTTACCTACTGCTCCTTTAAAGTTCAGGGTAATCAACTGTTAAAAACATACTGTTCACATTTTCTTTTTCAATAAATGGATGTTTTCAAAGTAAATGGATAATCGGTTTTAATAATAGTGATATCAATTATTGACAAAAATAATCGTGATTATGATTTTTGCCATAATCGCACAGCCCTAGCTGAGTCTAGATCTGAAGTAGTTTTTTGTACGGTTCAATTAACTTCCCTTCTGGCAGTCAGGGTTCCCGCGGGGTCTTAAAAAGTCTTACATATGATTTAGAAGGTCTTAAAAATGATGGGATTTAAAAGATACTTCTGTGTTGCGATCGCGTCTAAATGTGTTTTGGGGGAAATGTCCGGGCTGCAAAGTAACCAGTACGGTAAGAGCCTTTCAGTTCCCCCCAACAATCTGTATTGAAATAAATCAACATGGAACCAGTAATCACTAACTTTGTTTCCCCCGGCCCCTTATCGGAGAACACCCAGCTCAAAAGTCTTAGGTTGCAGTCGAATAGTTTTAAAATCAGCTCCTAAGTTCTAACCCTATCGTCTATTCCTTGACCTCCGAGGGAAACGTCACGGGGTTAAGGGATAGTGCATAGGAGAATTCAAAAGGACTTAGGAGAAGAGACTGCGGTACTTTAGAGAATCCGACTGCACTTTCACTATCCGACGTGTTTATGATGCGCCAGCGGACGTCCTTTTGTGTGTCTGCTGCTGTGGGGAAACCATGGAAACCACAGTTTTCTATACAGCGGACTACAACATGGATGTTTAATAAGAACGAGGGACTACTGTAAACTCATCTAGAGACTCTGCACCGTGCTCGGATGCTGTTATTTTATGCTTTATGAACGTGGACAACAGAGAAACATATTCTTCATGACCAAAGTTGGAATTGAAATAAAAAAGGAAAGTGAAATGTATGCTCGTCCCCCTCTCCCTCCGGTCCACATTAATACAAATGATCCCAATACGTATGATTGTATGAAAAGATCTTAAAATCAATACAAATGTATTTATTATAAACGTTAGTCCTTAACATCTATCACTGTGTATATCACCATTCAAACATCTTTTAAAAGTTGAACAAACCCCACACAGCTCAGTAAAGACTGTGAAATGTTGACTTTATTTGATAATTTCAGTAAAACTAACGTTCATATTTCTCTTTTTGATTATAATACTGATGAACGTTCAAAACAAAGCACTTTGGCAACTTACCACATACGTTTTAAAAAGCTTAATAAGCACCGTAACTTTCATGATATAATTTCTCCGTCATAATCGTTTGTTTCCGTGAACGGCCGACTGTTGTGTGACGGCAAATGCTGCGGCTGCAAGGCATTGTGGGGCAGCATTTTCTCCTCTCCTTTCGGTTAGGAAGGTCCAGTGGTTCCTAAGCTAAAGGAGGTTATAAAGAAAGTTTGAAACCTCCTTTCCTATCATGTAGACGAATTCGAACGGCACTTATCATGGCTGCCACTGAGGGACTTCCGGGTCATTTCACTCCGTTAGGAAGGTTCCTAAGCTAAATGGACTATTCGACTGCAACCTTACATTGGAGTTGGTGAAACCTGCAGGAACCCTGAGCAGATCATTAATAATGTCCCTCTCCTTCTTCTCCTGTAGTCTCCAGAAGCCCTCAGGCCTCCTGACGCCCCCTGCTGTCAGGTCGCTGCAGGTGAAACCTCAACGTCCCTCCGCCCTCCCGACCCCCGTGAAGCGCAGGATGTCCTCCATCCCCACGCCCACCACCAAGAGCCGGGTCAGCAGACCGCCGTCCAGCCCCGCCCCCGTGGAGATGCCGGAGGCGGAGCCTGTTGAAATGCCCATCATCCAGCCCTTCTGCCTGGAGGAGGAGGACGCTCCTGCTGCCCCGCCCACCAGATCACCACAGCCTGACCAATCAGAGAGCACAGAGACTGCAGCACCCAGTGAGAGCCAATCAGAGTGCACAGTTCTTGCAGCACAGAGTTACAGCCAATCAGAGAGCACAGTTCCTGCAGCACCGAGTGAGAGCCAATCGGAGAGCACAGTTCCTGCAGCACGGATTGAGAGCCAATCAGAGCCAAGCAGGAACCTGATCGAACATGAAACTAAAGAGGAGAGCCACCACAAGACACAGGAGGTCAGAGGTCACGCAAAAATAAAAACACACACCTCACATAACTCAACATTTCTTCTGTTTTCATCTGTATTTATTTCTGCCTTTTGTGTGGCAACCAATGAGTGTCTGAGAGTTCACCTCACTTCCCTTTTTCTCTCCTCAGTTTCTCCTCCTGGATCTCCCCGCTCCGACGCTGCTCCCTCAGGAGAAGATGCTCATCGACCTGAGCAACACCCCCGACCTGATCCGCACCAGCAGCAAGTCCGGCTCCAACTCTCAGGTACTCACACGTTACCTTTAGCTCACGCTTTTATCCAAAGAGAAGTGCATTCAACCATGAAGAAACAAACTCAAAGCAAGACACAGTGCAGGAACATGTCCTCTCTCTGAGCCCAACTCGATTAAGTGCTACTCCGACACATCCCTTTACAATATTACATCCACAAACACAAAACCTAAGATGTATACATATTACACACACATTACATTTAGGGCTTTTCTGCATAGGAGCCCAAATTAGCCCAGAGAATCTGATTAGGCTGCTGTGTTTTCTTTTTTAGATATATGTATTTGAGTTGTATAAATAAATTAAATAACCTAAGAAGCGACCGTTTGAGTCGTAACACAAAGTAAATGTAATTTTAAAAATGTGTATGCGTTACTTTAACTTCTGTGGTTTTTTTTAAAAAAACACCCGGCACAAATTATTCTTTTGTTTTAAAATATCTCTTCAGGGGAGCTTTAATAATAATAATAATCTTTATTTGTATATATTTCACTTGCAGTTCAAAGTGTAGACGGTAGACATCTCCTAAAATACTCACAGAATATATCACATAGAATACAGTTACAAGTACAAGACATATAACAAACTTAAAAAGAAGCTCCGTTTACGCCGGTTGCTAAGCAACATCGTTATGGGGAAATGCAAGTCTGCGTCCAAATGGTTGGAAGATAAGGAGGAAGGACAATCAATACTCTATATAGTCAATGTGAGGTAAAGTGTGTCGCCAAGGTAACCGGTTAGAACTCCAAGTGGCGATGAGGTCTTAAAATGTATGGAAAGGGTCTTAAAAAAGGTCTTCAAAGGTATTGCATTTGACTTCAGGATTCCTGCATATACCCTGGATAGGTATGACGATAAAAGTGTGCATTAAAAGGAGGATAGTGCATATACAACAAAGTCAGGTGACTGGTTAAAGTGCAGCAGAGTTAGCTTCCTAAAAGGCTAAATTGTACAAATGTGTTCAGTCCCTGATGACTCGAGGCATTCTGTTCCATAGCTTTGAGGCGTAACCGAAAGCTGCAATCTTTAAATAGTGTTTTCTCTCAACCTGTGTTTACATTTCTTTATTCCCCTGCAGCTGATCGACCTGACCTCTCCGCTCATCAAGTGGAGTCCTGAAGACAAGAGGGAGAACCACGCTCCGCTCATCAACCTCTCCTTCTGATCCTCTTCCTCCTCCTCCTCAGGATCTTCCATAAACTGGACTCTTAATTATTATAATTTAGTAAAATGACCCCTAAAGTTTTTATCAGCGAAGCCTTTACTGACTATTATGTTTTAAATGGAGAAAATATTCAAAGGTTGCAGAAGGTGTTTCTGCACCGGATTGTACTTTTATTGTCTGTCTTGCTCTTATTGATGTCTGAATAAATGTTTATGTCACGGCTGCTTGTTTACTTTCTGTGGTTATAATATGTCCTCTTCAAATCAAATCAAGTTTTATTTATATAGCACATTTATAAACGATTTTTGATCGAGCCAAAGTGCTGTACATATAATAAAAATAGCCTACAGTAGAGACATTTTACAGCTAATACAACAGCACAGATTGTTCAGAATATCAGTATGAGAAAAACGACACCCTCTGTCCTTAGACCCTCTGTCCTTAGACCCTCTGTCCTCAGACCCTCACATCGTACAAGGAAACACTTCCAGAGAAACCCACAGTTTAAAGGGGAACATGGGAGAAACCTCAGGGAGAGCAACAGAGGAGGGATCCCTCTCCCAGGACGGACAGACATGCAATAGATGCCGTGTGTAAATCGAAGAGATAATATATTTTACAGCATATAGACCGAATGTTAGGAAATGCATGTGTATAATAACTTAACTTGATTGAGGTAAGGGTTACGTTGCCGGGGGATATACAAAACATTTTAATATGTATATTATATATCTATAATAAACCTCCAATCAAAGATATTGTTAAATTAAAAGTCAGAATCTGGCATTTGAAATTCTGAACAATTGAAATAAATGGTGAAATAATCTCTGATATTTTTATTTCCCCAGCAAAACAGAATCCTGTAATTATGCAGCAGATTATTGAAATTGAAACCAGACAAATGAACATGTTTTTCCATTACGGAACATAAGACATCTCATGCTCTATAGACACAGGTGTGCTCGCTCTCACAGGGTGGCAGAAAGTGTGGCCACAGCAGTTTTGTGCCAAAGTGACTCTTATCGCTGAGTGTGTTATCCTCAGCTGTTATATAATAAATATGCTGCCGGCTTTAAAAGCAGCAGGTTCAGGTGGGTGTTGTTCACTTGCATCATGGCTCTCTTCGCGTGCACTATCCTCGTCTTCCTCGCGCTCTCCGACTGCATCCGGGCTGAAGAGCAGGTGAGGAGCTTTTTCATATCTGGACTTGTAAAGAACATTTTATTTTATTTTTTCATTTCTGATCTAAAATATTTGTATCCCGTTTCGACAATGCATAAACCAGGGGTGTCCAAACTGCGGCCCGTTACCCACTTTTAATCGGCCGTCAGCAAATGCTAAAAGTATGAATGAATATCAGAAATGTGTGCTTGTCTTACATTTGACATCTATTATGTTAAAATTAACTACACAGTATGCACGTGTTAATAAAACAACTTTTCAAATATATTCCATCAATTAAAGTTGGAAACATTTTCTAACATATCCCAGTTGATAAAGAAAAAGCCCAATGACTTATTTCCATAACAAGCTTGAAATACACCCTTCTTATTTCTCATTAATATAATCAATCCTTATTATAATCAATGTAAGGCTTCTGTTTTAAGGGATGAGCTGCTAACACTCACAAGCATCATTTACCTACATTTGATGAACGTATTAAAGTTAAAGCCTTTTATTGTCATTATACACATAGTATAACGAGATTCAGAGTGCAACTCTGTCCCGGTGTGCAAAAAATACAAACAAATACATAACACTAAAAAACACGGCAATAGGACAGACAACATACAATCATAAGGGGGAATAAATAGTTAAAACTATTGATATATAAATAATATATAAAGTGCATTAAAAGTAAGTATGTGTGAGAATGGTTACAGTTAGTGCATTATGTGTGGTGGTTGAGCAGCCTGACGGCCCAGGGGTAGAAACTGTTTTTTAATCTGTTTGTCCGTGGCTTGAAGCTCCTGTATCTTCTCCCAGAAGGCAGGAGAGAGAACTGTCTGTGACCCGGGTGAGAGCTGTCCTTTATTATTTTATTTGCTCTGCTGAGGCAGCGGGAGGTGGAGATGTGTTCCAGAGAGGGTGAGGCGATAAACCTCGTCTCTATCGAGTGGCCCAGCCCTTCGTATATTTCTCTGTATGTGGCCCTCGGTGGAAGATGTTTGCCATTTAGAGATGGAAAACAAAATATATGCGTGAAATGAGACTGGTCTGTACTGATTGTATGTACAAAGAACACAAACAAACAACGACTAAAGTAATTCCCTACATTCACTGCCAGTGAGCCTCAGACACACGAGTATTTATCAGGAGCAGGTGAGGAGCATTTTGATATCGACTTAACTAGAACAACAGTTTAAATATTAGGATTCTATGTTTTTTTTTAGCCATTAATCTAAAAATCTTGGTTTTTTTTCAAATTGTGCTTGCATTATTGTTTTTCACGACCCCTGTGAAAACTAGATGGTACATAATCAAACTTTTATTTGGTACAAAAACATCGATTTAATAATAAGTGAAGATAAAATAATGACTTAATGGGAGAAAGATAGATAGCACATTCACAATAGAAAATACATATATCACTAGAGAATCTGAATAATACACAATATGAAGGAATACTGAATCATTTGAATGTAAAATCTCTATAAAATACAGGAATATAATGACATACAATACAGACTACAGAAGGAAATAATAGATGTTTACTTTTTCTGTATGGCATCCTTCAAAACCTAAAAGATTTGTCGTATAACGAAATCCAATATCTAAGACTTTTATCACAATATGTGTTGTGAGGATGGTAAAGATGATTCTTCACATGATTATACTAAATAACAGCTTTTTGTTAAAAAGACTTAAAGGTCACGCATCATGCTATTTTTAGGCAATAGCATAGGTCTCAGATATATACAAATATATAAAAAAACATGTCTATGAAGTGTTTTGCTCAGAATACTAAACAGATCACCCATTCTAGCCATGCCTCATATCCCTCTATTTCACTTCCTGTTTCAAAAGGGCTGATTTGGGGTATAAAGCTTAAAAAAAAAAGAAAGGAGGGGTCTGAGCTCATGCAGGACCCGGCAGCTACTGTCTAAACTAAATACTGCCGTGATGAAACGCCATATCATGGATTATCAAGGATTCTTTCTGAAACAGTATGGAGCTCAAAGGCTTTCTCTCTTGCCGGTTATACCACAAGGTGAGTTCCTTTTTACTTCCTGCTTCTTCACACACATGCTCTCCAGTACAGGTTAGCTCTGAGTGTTAGCGATGCTAATGTAAACACCGACCATATTACGTCCAAAACAGTCGGGCATTGTTTCTGATAGCAACGTTTCTGATTGGGCCGTGGGTCCACATTTCAGATATTACGTCATATCGGACGCAAATCTGGATCAGCTCCGTTGTTCCCCCGTTTTTAGAGATTTGGGTACGGAGGAAAAGAGAGAGGGTTTTATTTTCTGACGCTGCGTGAGTTCCCTGACACACCGGGGACACATCTTTATGTATAAAAGACATCAAAAAGTGCATTTAGCATGATAGGAGACCTTTAAGATCGTTCAAACATGAAGAGTTTTTCTCTCAGAAATCTTCCTGCACCCAATCAAGCTTCTGTAAAAGGACATTTAATCATTGCTTCATATATATACATTATATATATTATGTATATATTTAACTTTGTATTTACTAATGAGCAGTCTTTTCTCTCTGGGGAGCTTTAATAATAATCGTCTTTATTTGTATAGCACCTTTCATACAAGAATTGCGATTCAAAGTGCTTCACAGTAGACATCTGTTAAAATATTCACACAATATATCACATAGAATACAGTTTCCAGTAAAAGACATTAAAACAAACTTAAAAATAGCAAAGAATAGACATTTAAAAAGTACATTTAGATTAACGGTACAACGAAAATTGTGCATTCAAAGGAGGATCTTCCTGCAGCCAATGAAGCTTCTGTAAAAGGACATTTAATCATTGCTTCATATATATACATTATACATATATATTATTTATATATTTAACTTTGTATTTACTAACGAGCAGTATTTTCTCTCTGATCCAGGAGCTGTCTGTCTCTGAGCTCCTGTGGAGGGCCAACAAGGATGTGGGTAAGTCAACATGCATATTTATTTATTTATATTTTAGAAGTAGATTATACATTAATAAACATTTCTAAATGTGCCAAAAACCCTGGACACATGTTACAAAGTCCATCCATAAAATTACAAAAGTGAATAAAATAATGTGTAAACATACAGGGACATAATAAGATGTTAATGTTAGTAAAAAAAACATGAAACAGGACTCCATTATAATACATTTGCAGGTACTGATCAAAAAATGCAATACAATACAAAACATATAAATCAATATAATGGGAAATGATGGAGACTGATAACAGATTTCCGGAGGTTGGACTTTATGTTGAGATCTCAGGTTTTTTTTGTTTCTTTCCTTGGGCCCAGGATGTAACTGATGTTGCTTGAGCTAATGTAATATTGTAAATATAATAGAACTGTGATTTATTTTTTAAGACGTTTTGGTCCATTATCGGATACATTTTATTTTATATGATCAGTGGTTCCCAACCTGGGGGGTGCCAAAGATCGCAGGGGGGGCGCCAGGCCTCAGATGATATGAGGTCAAATATCAAATTTAGACTTTTTTTAAATTTAATTATTATTATTTTTTTTTTTATTATTTTACATATAATTGTAAAGCAATACATGATTGTCACTAAAAGCCTTGTCTCTACATTACAATACAATATAAAAAATAATTGATTAATTAATTTGAATAAAAATTCAAGTTAGTATTAAAGGCATAAAAAGACAGAAATGTATAATTCTTTCTATAATAGAAATGTTTCTTCTGCCCGTCAAGTGTCCAAACCAGGCTTTTCTGGATAAGCGCATTTTTAAAACATAGTCATTGTCCATGCCGGTTTCAGTTGGATTATTTGTCACAGTTGCTCCGATCAGATCGGTCTCCTCCATTTTGTAGATTATTTACGACTTTTGAATCCACGTAAACACATCGGCAAAATCCGGCTTACTTTGAGCGTGTGTTTTAAACAGTTTAATCCCTTTGTGAATTGTTTCCACTTGCGCCGTCCTTTCATTTCTTCATACAGCGGGAATCCAAATGAATTAATCCTGAGTCCAATAACCATCAAAGTCACTCCAATAGTGCTCCTTAATTACGCTTTCATCCTCCTTTAACAAAATACTTCACATTCATCCAGTTTGTGACAGTAGTTGTAGCATTTTTGAGACTTTTAATTTAATTACCGCTGTTGCGGCAATTTTCCAAACTCACATTGGTTTCTCATACAGCATCTCTGTATAGTATGTGTATTCACTCTCTGTCCTAAACGGCTTGTTGGAGCTCCTGCCCCCAAGATAGAAACTGCAGAACATTTCCACACGTGTCTAATGTTGGTAGTATGTTTTTACTTTGGTTCGGCATATCAAGAGTATTCTTATTTATTCTTTATATTTGATATAAGCTATTCTATAGATATGTTTTAGATGTATACATCTTTCTAGTGTTGATATGTATATTTAACTTTTTACATCTGCTAATTGTGAATGCTACCTTCCCATTAATGCATCCCTACTAATGTTTTTTATTAGAATAATATATACATAAATGTGTAATTTACTTTTATTTTAATTCAGTTAAAAATTGTATTGTGTATATTTATATGCATTGACTTCATTCCTCACTGCTAGATCCTGTGATTATATTATTTATATTGCATTCCCATCCTCCTGCAGTGCGTACAGATAAGGAACCCCTCGTTATGGATGACATTGCGTACGACAGTGAGAGCCAGAGGAACGCTGACCAATGCACCTCCGGCAGCTGCATGTGGGCAAAATCTGGCGATGGGAAGATCTACGTGCCGTATGCCATCGCCTCGCACTACGGTACGAGACTAAATCAAGTTTTATCTGCAAAGGAGAAGCAGAGGTGGGAAGTAACTAAGTAGATTTACTCAAGTACTGTATTTAAGCACAATTTTGAGGAACTTGTACTTTAGTATTTCCATGTTTTGCTACTTTGTCCTTAATGGTGTACTTTTACTCCACTACATGTATTTAATCCCTTTAGTTACTTCTCAGATCTGGATGAATGATGTGAAATATAATCAAGTGTTGAATCAGACTTTAGTTCCACCTGGAGTAAATCCACAAGCTACCCTGCAGTATACAAAGTCATTCAAACTAGCTGCACCTTTACCAGCTTTGAGAACACTTTCATGATCAATCATTATAAAACATATCATATATATTATTCTGAAATGGACCAATCTGCATAATCACTACTTTCACTGTCGCTACTTTCACTATATTTTGATGAGAATACTTTTCTACTTTTACTTGAGGAACATTTTGAATGCAGGACTTTTACTATAACAGAGTATTCCTACAGTCTGGTACTTCTACTTTTACTCAAGTACAGATCTGAGTACTTCTCCCACCTCTGAGGAAAAGTCTAGGAACCTGAATGTGACCTTTGACCTCCCTTGAGCTCCTTTGACCTCCATTGACCCACAGCTGCTTTGTTTCTTTCTCCTCAGCTTCTCGTGAGCGCTCCATCATCGAGCGCGGCCTGACTTCCTTCCACGATGTTTCCTGCATTCGCTTCATCAAACGCACGAGTCAGAGAGACTTCCTCAGCATTCAGTCAGGCGCCGGGTAAACCTCGTATTTGTAAACCTACTTTACAAAAAAACAGATTATGATTCTTAAAGGTCTCCTATTATAGGCCTACTATTTTGAGGCATCCTTTTTTTTTATTTCCTGCTTTTTTACACATACTCTCTCCAGTACAGGTTAGCTCTGAGTGTTAGCGATGCTTGCTAATGTAAACAAAGACCATATTAGGTCCAAAACTGTCACGCATTGTTTCTGATAGCAACGTTTCTGATAGTGTCGTGGGTGTAAGTCCCGGCCACATTTCTGATATTACGTCATATCGGACGCAAATCTGGATCAGCTCCGTTGTAGCCCCGTTTTTAGAGATTTGGGTACGGAGGAAAAGAGAGAGGGTTTTGTTTTCTGACACTTTGTGAGTTCCCTGACACACCGGGGACACATCTTTATGTACAAAGGACATTAAGAAGTGCATGTTGCATGATAGTAGACCTTTAAAATGTGTGTTTTGCAGGTGTTACTCGTACGTGGGGCGTCGGGGCTACTCCCAGACGGTGTCTCTGGACCGGCAGGGCTGCCTGTATCACAGCACGGTTCAACACGAGCTGCTGCACGCGCTCGGGTTCCACCACGAGCAGTGCCGCTCCGACAGAGACCAGCACATCCGGATCCTGTGGGAGAACATCCAGACCGGTCTGTCACCTCTAAACGTTCAGTAATAATAGGGGGATAATATGCAGCGAGGCGGTCATTAAGGGGAAAAACAACAACAAAATATCGATTTAAAAAATATATTCTGTCTTCTTCTGGTGATTTCCCTGAAATGTCTGTGTTTTCTGACCCTCGCTGTGATTCTCGTCCTCTCAGGTTGGGAGTACGCCTTCGACAAGATGAACACGCTGAACCTGAACACACCATACGACTACAACTCCGTCATGCAGTACCACAGGTTACCAAGCATTCATCATCATTTATAAACTAACATAATGGGTATAAGTCAAAGGAACAGTTCACCCAAAACAATGAGTTGTAGACAGAAGTGAGGCTTAAATTGCAATCACGAGAGCCCAAGAAATAAAAGTGCAAAGTATTTCTACGGACCCAAAAACAGCAAAATATGTTTAAAAAAGCTGCGTTTTTATTTGAAAAAATAAACCTTTGGACTACAGGTAGCCTGGACAGGTGAGTAACATTAAGCATTTATATATTTTTGGGTAAATTTGAATTCTGAGAAAGAAAAAAATCTAATTATGAAACAAAATAATTAGATCTAATCGTGAAAAAGTGACATTTTGAGAAGAAAGTCAAAATCTGCTAAAGAGTTTGAATTCTGAGAAAAAAGTTAAAATATGAGAAAATAATCTAATGAAAATTATGAAAAAGAGTCAAAGAAATGTTGAATAGTCCAGCCCATCTCTTCTTTTAATTGTATTATATAAAGCAGCTAAATGAAGTTATAACAGCAACAGAATGAATAAACAATTGGCAAATAATAATGATCATTTAACGTGTCCGTTCACACGAGACCACTGGAAACGCTGTAGTACATATGCCGGGCCTTTAAGTGGCGCTGTACTTCCGCACGAGACCGCTCGTAAGCGCTGGAGACGCTGTAGTACATATGCCGGGCCTGTAAGTGGCGCTGTACTTCTGCCACAAAATACACCAAAAGCAGCGAAGAAGACCCCCGAGCATTGTTGCCATGGTTGCCCGTCTGTTTATGCCCCGCGGTAGATTTAGCAACATGAAGTTCATGTAATACTCCATGTCCACTTGTTGCTGATGGTTGTGGTAGAGGAGCTGGAGATTCTGCACTGACATCTGTAGCACTAGCAGTAGCAGTAGCAGAGGTGGCGAGAGGCGGGGCTATGGCTTCAGCTTTATCAGGAAATGATCGTACGCAGTCTACTGTCCCGCAGCTGCTGCCTCTCTGTTGGACTCCGGTACTGCACATTACTCACGAGACGTTGTATAAAAAATAAAATGAGTGGGGGGCGAACACACTACACGCCACAGTCATCCACGTCGTGCGGTCTGGATGAGAATCTCTGGCGGCCGGATGTGGCCTTGAAGAAGTGTTCCTTCGTTGTGAAGAGTCTGCTTTATGCGCTCCGCAGCAGCGCTCCGTTTCGTTCTCGTGTAAACACCGCCTTTTGAGTCTCAATGATTTCTAAATGTTTAATATATATACAATCTAATAATAATGAAGCCTCTGTGCTCTTAATGTTTCCAGGTATGCCTTCAGCGGGAACAATATGCCCACCATGGAGCCGATCCCCAACGCCAACGTAGAGTTTGGCACGGCCAATCAGATGAGCAGGAGCGACATCAGCAGACTGAACACGCTGTACAAATGTTGAAAGGTAAGAAAACACTCATCTGTTTTGAGGTCAAATGAAAGTGTTTTTATCGGCTTTAACGTGTTTCTTCTGTTCCAACAGGTGGTGAAGAAACCCTGAGGACATGGGGCCAAATTAAAACATCAAACCAGCTCTTTATAACACAGTCTGAGAAAGTGTGC
>CALSBZ010039108.1:8480-22796 GCA_943591055.1 Gobionotothen gibberifrons | reverse complement strand
GATTTGAGGATTTCTCCTACAGCGTAAAAGGCACTTTTTGAAAAGCTGAAAACGTCCTTCAGCTGCTTTAAAGTGGATTAATGGAACTGATGTGTATGTTGTTTATGACGTAATCAAATCCAACTCTGATTTCAAATTACAGTTCAAACTACGGCCCGGGGACCGCATTTAGCCCCTGGGCCGTAGTTTGGACACCCCTGATCTGATATTGAACTATTCATATCTTAGACTGCACTGTAACTTTTATCCATGTATTTTTTCTTTTAATGTTTATTTTATTAGCTTTTCTTTTTAATGACTGATTTTAAATGCCATTTTATGCTGTATTTGTTCTTACATGTCTTTTGCTTTTAATCTGTAAAGCACTTTGAATCGCCACGTGCTGAAAAGTGCTATATAAATAAAATTGCCTTGCCTTGCCTTGCCTTGCCTTGCCTTGATCTAAACCCAAGTTGGGTCATTATGAAGTACCTGGAGGTGGAGGCAGCTCCTGGGTCAGCGGCTCCAGAGAGACTCCAGGAGGGGGGATGGGCAGACGGACTCCCAGGTACTGCAGGTCTATGGCCAGAGTCGAATCCAGCTGATTCATCTTCAGACCCACTGAGTTTACAGAGAAAAATGATATTCACATTGTCATATATTATAGTTTAAATATGTTTTTCCATTTGATCTACTGTAGTGTAATACACATACTTTAACATATTTATTTCTAAATGTTGTAAAATATGTCTTTGTTTTAATATATATATTTATTTCTACACTACAATTTGAGAAAACAAAAGGGTTTTAAATACAGTCTGACGTACCTTCCTGCAGCACAGGATGGATCACCTGTCTGTGTCTCAGCAGCTTCAGGTCTCTCAGCAGAATCTTCTCGAAGGCAGCGATCCTCTCAATTTCATCTGTTGTCTCTACTGAATTAATACATGTCATGTTATCCACTTTTCATTATACTAACGATCAGATCATTGAGCTTGTTGAAATGTCTTGGACGTTGTTAGCCAAGCTAAGTCCAAACAGCATCTTCCACATAATACAAATTGTATATTAGGTTTTTATAGCTTGTTTCTTGTTCTCGTTGGACTGAGATTCTACGTCCTGTTAGATACCAAGTGGTGTTCAGCCATAAGCTAGCTATAGGTTCTGATAGCTTGCATAACCCTCTTGGTCCAGTTAACTTAGCTAGTAGTTCCAGGAAATTAGTCAGTTTCTAGTTTCTAGTTAGTTTGGTGTCCGTTTCTGGGTAGAAGTTGTTTAATTAAAGTTTCTAGTCCTATAAAATGTATGTTAACCTCGAGGTCTAGTGGCTTTAAGCTAGCCCTAGTACCTGTTAGTTTGTATTTGTTATGCTCTTTCCCTTGCTTCCAGTCTTTAGGCCAGGCTGGGCTAGACACATCCATTCTCTGTACCTTACACACAGATTAAACTGATATCCATATTCTTACTTTACCATTTGTCTGCACATTTTAAACGATTGGATTTCTGTGTTACCGTTCTCAGGTGTGTCAGAAGTTTGTTGTAGCACGGGTCCCTCAGGTGTCGTCTGAGGCTGTGAGTCCGGTCCATCGGAGGAGTCCGCAAGGTGAAGTTTGAGAGCCTCCTAAAATACGAGTTTGGTTTTAAATGTTATGTAAAGTAAATTGAGTAAGCCCCTTCATTACCAACCTGAATATTGGTATAACTAGAGGCTCCATTGCACCAAACAGGAACTAACTAGAAAAATGCTAAACATGCTTATAATATATCCATGTCTACTTGGAAAAACTTCTGAATCTTATCCTCGTTATCATCAAAGCATTTGATTCTCGATTTATAAGGGCGCATGTTAATATCGGCCAATGACTTCAATCTTGCCAACTCATGGCTGTATTTTAGGAACTGGATGCCAAAGACATACAAATATATAACAGTAAGTTCTTACCTTTGAAGTGAATGAAATAAATAACTGCTCTTCTACTTCCTCCAGGCTGGGATGCATTCTACCGTATGAGGGATCAATATCCTGATCTACATCCAGTAACTTTCGCTGCCTGGACTTCTTCTTCTGCTTGCAGGTTATTTCGGCTGGAATTGGTTGCACCTGCGGAGAAGGCTCTTGTGCATTTGCTTCTACTTTACTCGGCGGTGAGCAGGGAACGTCTATTGCCTCTGTGTTTGAAAACTCCATCCCGAGGTCATGATCGTTGGAGAAAAAGTACACAAGTTCGGTGATTGAAGGCGTCGGTGACAGTTCATCTCCATCTAAGGAGGAAAAAGTTGGAGACAGCGGCAACTGAAGCGCGAGGGGGGACAATTGAGCAGGGAATGGCAGCACGTTTTCTTGAAATGATGGACCGGGATCAAGGGGAGCCATGGATGTGGAGGTGTCAATAGCCTGTGGTTCAGATTGGGAGGGTGTTTGGGAAGGCAAAAAAGGTGAATCAACAGACACTAAAGGTAGAGTCTCTGGTGTGGGCTGAAATGTAGTGAGTGAAGTTTCTATGTACGGCTTAGGCAGAGGTAACACTGTATGCCATTTGAACACAGATGCGTCGCTGTGCTGCAACTCCTCAGGAGATACTGCTTGTGGAGGTGGTTCCGAAGTACTGCAGTCGAATTCTAGAGCCAACGAGAGAGGCAGGGAAGGTAAGGGTTCTGGAGAGCTTGCAGGTGACAATTCCTCAAAAGCATATGAAGAACACTCGGGGTCAGGTAGCAAAGAATCAGACTTACTATTAGGGGAGTCTGAAGGTAGTGTGGAGGAGTCATTGATGGTTTGTGAAAAGTGTGGGGCAGGTAACACTGTGTCATGGGTGGGTGACCAAATAGGAGATTCAGAGGAGGTAGCAAGAGTTGACGAAATGGTGGATAAAGATGTCCCAAGGGTACAAAATGGTTGATAAAAATTAGGTGTACCATCTTGTCCCTCTGGGCTGTTGCATTCAGTTACTGAAACAGAGGCCAGGAAATCTTCAGTGCTTAGTCCGTTAGGGCCTGTAGTTGCATTGTCATCTGGACATGATGAACTGGATTGTTCATTGGCGGTTTTACCCGCTTGTCCTGTAACATTTAAATCTATTTCATCCAGATGATGTTCACTAGTATGTCCAGAAGCCAGGTTGTTGTATTTTGTGATATCACCAGTAGGGTCTTTGGAAGGATCGGTTGCTTTAACGAAGGGGTCAGATTGTGGACATGTGGGAGCTGCAGCAGAACTCTTTGAATTAGATGAAAGTTCAGATGGAGTTGCTTGGGGTGGAGAATCCAGCTTGCTCTTGGCCTTTTTAGATTTTGTTGAATGCTGCTTCAAAAAACGAGCAAGAGCTGGCAGAGGCAGGGGCACAGGACGTTTATGCTGCTTTTCTTTTCCCTCTGATAGAGCTTTGAGCTGATGTTGGTGGTCTGATTCCACCGAGGAGTTCTGGGAAACTGCTGGAGAATCATTATGTAACTCAGAACTATCAGTCCTTACATTGTCTTTGCAGTTTGTTGAATTCAAAAGGTCCTTATTCTCCTTAACTTTCCTCTTTGTTTGAACAGTTTCACCGTTCTTTGCAGATGATGGGACACTATTTGTTTTGACAGATCTAATGTCCCTTCTGGGAACATCTTGTTCATTGCTTTTCAAAGCAGTGGTTTTAGTTTGCTCAGTTCTAGGAGAGGTGCCGTTTGTGATGGCCAGCTGCTCCACGTTGCATCTATGCAGTGAAACATGAGCCTCCCGGATAAGTTCTGAAAACAACTTCTGAGCTGGACGTGAATTGCTGGTGAAGGAAACAAAACAATACAAAAATCCAATTAATGTCATAGGCATTATTGTGTGAAAAATAGACCACCATGTACTGTAGAACTAAGCTATGGCATGTCATCCGGTAAACAAGAAACAACACAATAACAGCATTTGTAGTTAGCAAATTAGGCACCATCCCACAATCTTACAAAACGACTTTAACACTACAGGCGCAATAGGCAGACATTTGCTGCGAACAGAAGCTTGACAGTGCAAAATCTTGTGGCACAACCTGAAGAAGATAAGAAACATTTCACTTTATGGAAATATCCTCTGAGGTCCTAAACACATGGGTTACCTCAAACTGAACGATCTAATATGAAGTCAACAAATGAGGGAAAAGCTAATCCTCTTGGTAAATGGCTTTGCCAAACTTGACTAGAAAAACAATGCATAGAAAGATATATTCTGGGGAATCAACTACTTGGTTGTGCGACAGTATAGTGGGCACAGGAATAAGTAATTGTTTTATCACAGATTTGTATTGAAATCACGTGCCAAACACAAAACATGATTGAAATCTGAAGGATGAATGTGAGAACAGCGTGTTTGTAAATATATGCAAAGATACCCATCAAAGTGCAAAATTGTATCTGAGACAATAATCCAACCGATGTGAGAGCAAACATGGTGTATAAAACGCATATTTAGCAACATTTGATGACGACTAGAGGAAGCACGTAAGATGCAGAGCAATGAAACAACACCTGAGTCAATTCTTAAACATAGCCAACTTGCAAACTTGACATTTTGTACAATTGTGAAAAGCATGCCATCTTCTTTTACAAAGTGTAACTCTTACCCTGAACATTCCCCAGTCACACTGGCAGCTGACTGATCTTCATTTGTAGTGGATTTTTTCTGAAGATCACTCGAACCCGAAGGCTTTGCATCCACTGCTTTTAAGCTTTTAGGTTTATGGTTTGCGAGCAAAGACTTCAAGCTCTTCTTCAGGGGATGTTGCTCATTGGTTTTCGTGCCTCCACCTTTGTGCAAGTCTTTTTCAGAGTTCAACTTCAGTTTTAGGCCAAACGGACTGGAGCTCTCCTCCTTCAGTCCTTTAGCAAACGGATTGTAGTCGACTTTAAGCTGGGAAAGCTGTGGGTTTTGGTAAGCAGTGACTGCCATAAACTCAGTCTGGGGAAAAGTGAATGTCATAAGATTGCGACCCTTTAGATTGATGTCTTCAGAAGCTTTTTCGGTTTGGATCACATGCAGTCTTGGCAAGTAGCGGTGCATCGGATGCAGGATGGTGTTCTCCTCTTGTTCTGAGACGTTGTTTGTGAGTTTCAGTTTGTAAAAGGACACTGGATTTTTCATCCAGTGTTCTCCTGTTGATGGAGACTCTGGGTGAGCGAATGGTTGACTCTTACCATGACTTTCTGCCTTTCCAGCAACTTGCCAGCTTTTGCCATTCCACTTGTAACGACTGATGTCTAAAAGTTGAATGTCCATGATCAAGGAATACTTCCTAGATGGCTGCAAGCCAGAGATGCGAAAACGGCAGTAGGGGAACATCCTGCTGCCTTGTTTAGTCACAATCATCTCTGTTTTGCATTTGAAAAACTCGTTCCACATGCCATTGTTGTCCAGCGTTACTTTGATACCTTTGCAGATGCTATCAGGTGAGAGGTTGTCTGGCTCAGGGTTTGAACTATACGGAAGCTTCACAGCAGCAAGTCCACCAGCATTCCTAACCGGTTCTTGAAATGGGTACATGTTGGGTTTACCCATCATATCTGCCTCTTCATTGGTTGCACAGTTGCTTTGCTCCATACCGCCTTCACTTGCCTTCCCTAGTGTCGGAACAACAAAGCGGGAAGATGGATGGTCAGCGGCAGGTGCCGCAACAGGGCTGGTTGCCCCTTCCTGATGGAACACCATTCCTTTTCGCTTCTTCTTAGAAGCCATGAACAGCTCCCAGACATCTAAAGAGCAGGAGGATCCCGCTTTTTATACATATGTACGATGGTTTGGGACAGCATCCTAAAAAAGAAAAATTAGCTGTAAAATTGGTTATAGCATTTTCAATAGGGATGTTCTGATCGCCAATTTTGGGGCCGATCGCCGGAATCAGTATCGGCCGATACCGATCGCCGATCCGATCGAGTGGGCGGGGCCTAAATGGAAGATTTAAACATCACTTTAAATCTTCCATTTAAAGTGATGTTTAAAACTCAGTTAATGGGGCTCATTCACTGGAGCTTCCACAAACAACAACCAACTTAATTATTACATTCAAATGATGTACATTATTCAAGTTTACATTCACTTTGGATAATAACACGGGAGAAATGAGCGGAAGCGCTCTCTTTCCCCCTCTCCCTCTCTCTCTCCCCCCCTCTCCTGACAGCCTGTCAGTATCTCATGCAGCTCACTGATCCAGTAATGAGTGGCCCGACAGTGAAGAATAAATATATTTATTTAGTTTAGCTAGTTCCAGAGGTAGATAAAATAGCTAAGTGTGTTAGGTCTAACTCTTGTGTGTTCTGCTCCGCTCACCGGTCCGTCACAGCGGGCGGAGCTTCAGGATTTCTGCTTCACACACACGTTGCATACCGCTATTTTACTGTCTTTTTCGGACACCTTAAAATAATGCCAGACCGGTGAAGCCATTTTGGCGAGCTTGTTTTGCCGCGCACAGAGAAAAGTGTCATGTATTTTACGTCATGCGATCGGCTCTCGCGATCAGCATGTTTAGAGAGCACCGATCGATCGGTAGAGAGTGAGTAACGGCCGATCTCGATTGGTGACCGATCGATCGGAGCATCCCTAATTTTCAGTACACTGCACCATTAATCCCATATACTCCCTTTCTTTACCAACATAGTCAGAACAAGAGAGATAATTGTAGTTGTGTGTTGTTGAAAGTGTCACAGCGTAGCATGAGAGCATGCACAGTTCAAGCCTCCACAACCACCATGCTCTGGTGTCTCCTTTGGCCCTTGTGGCATTGATGAAGGGAGTGATACTGACTAGTTTATTCTGCTTTATTTTCAATACACTGCAAATTGAGCTTTGGGGGAATTATTTCTGCTATACATTTCAACCGGTGAGATTTAACTGAGCCACATTGTTGCAATGAATGACATCTTTCTTCATAACCACAAACACAAACTGCAGTTAATCTCAATGATCTTTAAAATAAATTGCTAATTTCATTGGTTTCAGAGGAGGAAACAACACCTACCTACACAACCTGTCCAGTGCTTTATTCCAGCTGTTAAGCCTGTTTTCCAGGTCTCAGGCTCGAAAATGACATTCCCAGAACAAATGACTATATCTTCACTTCTAAAAGGGGTAAATTAATAATCTTTTTTCTCAAAGTAATGATAAACCTGAGAGTTGGATGTAGAAAAGTCAGAATCAATATAGATGGTTTTATTTTAAAGTAAATTCAGACTGAACATAGTAAAAAAAAGAAAAAACATTACTTCTAGTGAAAACCACCCTTGAATGATGGGATGGTAGACTAAACGTTTTAGGAATCCAAACTATAACATAATAAGTACCCTGTATCAAGATTGATGCAAAACAAGTGACATTTGACCTTTTTAGAGAAGTTTAGAAAAAAAAAACACTTCTGGGGTCATTTGGGTGTATTTGCCATATCTCTGGAACCCATCGGTCGATTTTTGTGATTGACACCTCTTTTAAACCGTTAGAGCCAATAGAATCGAGGGGAAGTTAATAAATCCATCTAAACATTACCATAGAGAGGCGAAGTCCCTCCCCTTCCGAGGGAGCTTGTGGGACCCCGGAAGCGGAAAAATATACATTGAAGTCAATGGAGAAAATGGAGAGGAAAAGGTTATCTTTTGATCCCGTTTGAATTGTGCCACGAATGACACATATGATGTTTGTCAATCTTAAACAATAATTTCCATGTCAAAAAAGTCACAGTTTGTCGTAAAACTGTTGAAATATAAGACTATGAAAAATACGCAACTAGAAAGACTACAAATCCCAGAGTCGCGTAAGTGATGTCACCATTGTTTTCCTCCACGAAGAGATATCTAATATCAGCGCGATATATCATTGATATATATGGCGCTGGCTAAGATAAGATAACTTTAACAAGATGCCTGTGTGCTTAGTACCAGGTTGTTATCATACCAGCAATGGGTCTTGCTGGTTCTTTCGCCTCCCGTCTGATGAAAGGAACAGGAGTGGCTGGATCAAGTTAGCTACCTAGCTAGTAGCAAGCACGTTGGTTAGCATTACACCCGTGTCATTTGTATTAGCCTTAACATTAAGTAACCCAACATGTTAAACAGTAAGAGTAGTAGGCTAGTCATATTTCGTGAACCCTTTGAAGAGTGCTGTCACAGCGGTGTGATCATTCTATAATACACAACTTAAGCCTGGGGGAGAAATGCTAACGGTAACGCTAGCATCGCGATCTTTTGTACTTCATGCTATCTGCACAAATGGTTGACATTAAACATTAAAAAGACCAGGCAGTTCAGAGAGAATCAAAGGCAGACAGGCAGCTTTGCATGACATTCTTCTGGACGTGTTTCATTGTGGTGATAGTGAGTGTAGTCAATCCTTTTGTTGACAAGACAGACGGACATCTTGGTGACGTGTGTTGTTCTGCCCTACCGGAGATGTAGTTCACTGAGCAGTTTCACACAAAAAATGTGTAACTTCACAGTTTTACGACACATTTTTATTTTTTTGACTTGCAAAATGTTCTTTTAAATTGACAAACATCATATGTGTAATTCGTGGCACAATTCAAACGGGATCAAAAGATAACCTTTTCCTCTCCATTTTCTCCATTGACTTCAATGTATATTTTTCCGCTTCCGGGGTCCCATGGAACTCCACCGGAAGGGGAGGGACTTCGCCTCTCTATTGGTGAATGATGCGCAGCATGCCCAAAACCGGAAGCTCTCATACACTCTCGTAGCTCTCATAGCAGCTATATATGAAAACTCAGTTTTTGACATAAATGTTAATGATGGATTATCAGTAATCATTTCAAAGTGACACGGACACATTGGATTAACCTTCAGCAGCGTTTGTATGCGTTTTAATGCCATTGAAAACAACTTTTGATCAGAAAACAGCAAAGGTAAGACGTATTTGCCGTGTTGGCCCCGTAAAGCTAAGTTATGTGTTGTCTGGTTTCGCCTTTGCTGCCCTGAGTTTTGGTCGCACAGTGATGATATGTATACCATTAGAATCTGTGGAGTCTCAGCTTTCATATGATATATTTGCGCAGAATCGATGAAGTATAACATATGTCTACCGTGAGTTATGCGATAAGTGCGTTAGCACTCTTTCGCTTAGTGCTAATTCAGAGGCTTGGCGTTAGAGTTGTGTTTTGTTTCGGTAAAAATTGTTCATATTGTCTGATAGCGGAGTTTCTTCCCGTTAAGTGGGTATGATACATTCATAGTTTGTTAAATGTTAAGAAGCCCTCAGACGCTGTTTCTTGCAAGATGTTACGTTTAGCCTCCGGTACCGGGGGCATGGGGCTTAACAGGTTAACAACCACCATTATCAAGGAGCAGTAAGTATTTATTTCTCGTCTTTGTTACTTTATCATTGTTAAGCTTAGATTTGGGTTCTGGGAAAAGGGTAAATACGCTATAGAGATCATAAAAAATGTTTTATCCCAGACTGTAAACAGGTACATTTCTTCAGTAAATTGGCAATTTTTACCATGGCGCTCTATGGTGGTAGCTACATTTTTTAAGCCAGCCCCAAGTGGCCTTTCAAAGTACTGCAGGTTACGGTACTTCCGCTTGGTTAAAACTCCGGAACGCTAGCTAGCAGTATTGTAATCTATTTGAGTCATTTAACTTTTCTACTCCAACAAAATAAGTAAACTGAGTCAGGAAGTACTTTAAGGACACAAAAATAAACTTTTAAAACCTGAGGCACATGTTGATATTTAAAGCCTACTATGACATTGTTAGCGATATATCACAATACAACGCAATATATTGAATAACCATTGTATCAGAATACAATTACAGTAACTTCCCTAACCCTAAATATCCTTCATTATAACATGCTTAAACTAGATTTGTTGCCATTTAGCGGAATAGAAACTTAACTAAATTAAACATCCATTTTTAGTTTGACTAAGTTAAGGAAGACTGGTTGTATCGGAATACATTTAGAGTAACTCAACCAACCCTGAATATCCTTTAATATCACATGCTTTGACTATGCGATGTGTTGCCATGTTGGTCAATATAAACTGAACAAAATTAAATGGAAAAAAAATTGTATGGCTAAGTTAGGGAAAACTGGTTGTGTTGGAATACATTTACAGTAAATTCACCAAACCCTGAATATCCTTAAAATTAGCACATGCTTAATGCCATGTAGCGGCATGACAACCTAACTATTAAAACACCTATTTTTTGTTTGGCTAAGTTAAGGAAAACTAATGTTGCAACAGAAAACAATCACCTTTGATTAGTGTCTTCTTGATATGTTTAACTTTGAATGCATAAGCAGTTCTTACAGAGCCTGAAGCTAGCTAGCAGCAGCAGGCCTAATGCTGAGCCCAGTAATGGCTTCCCATGTAACACCAAACACTACAGTCTGTTTGGCCCACTGAGACCATGTGCAACACTAATAGCACACGGATTACCTTCTGCGCGGTCCAACAGATCACGTATTTCGACGTTAAGACATTAATCCACGTGTGTTTCCCGTCGTATAAACCCAGTCGACATGGTGGATGTTTTCTCAAATGAGGTCGGGGGAAAAAGGCATGCGGTGTCTTTGCACTGATACGTCACCGCCCGTCTTCTTCGGTACTGCGCAGCCTCGGACGCCATCTTGCTGCCGCCACCTGGTTCAAAACTCGTCTGCATCAACACCCGGGCATATCGTCTGTTATCTGCGGGGGAAGAGCGGTGGAGCAGCGGGATGGTGTCTTCTGTTCCGTAGATGTTTCTCTTCCTAATGGACTTTTTACTGGAATATTGTGGCTTCCTGATGCTGCAAACAGACGCTACGACCGACAGTTATTTTCCTCATGTATACAGATTATAGTTACTTCCGGTGTTACCTTCGTCAAAATGGGATACAACTGATTTTACACACAGAGCCTACAGAGGGAAGCTGGTGGGAATGTTTCCAGTACAAACAGCAGGAGATTTTTGGTCAAAACTACTGCAATATACGGGATATTCAAAACAACCAGATCCATGTGAAACTAATGGAAGACGTTAGCAAGTGATTGGTGGGATTTCTTCAAAGATCATGGTGGATTTAAACTGAATACGTTGCATTAAACCACTGTGGCAAAGAAACGGTTAACTCCGGTTTAAAACAGCGTCGGTTCATTACATCCAATCTGGCCTCGTTTCTTGCTTGCTTATGGACTCTAAATTATTGTGGCGTTTCACAACATAGACTCGCATAATTGGAATGGGTTTTAAATAACTGTGCTTGAGATAATCGTGAGCCATTATCCCGTATTTGACTGCTTATTTTCGGCCACATTTCAGACTGTAACAGCAGCAGCAGCAGACCGAGACTCCATGATGTTTCCACCCAGCCAGATCCATGTACAACTCATGGAAGCGTTTAGCTTGTGATTTGTGGGACTTGTTTACAGATCACGGTAGATTTAAACGGAATACATTACATATTTGCGTTTTAAACAATTGTGCTTGTGGTAATCACGAGCTATGATTCCGTATTTGACTGCTCATGTTCGGCCACATTTCAGCAGACAGACTCCATGATGTTTCCACCCAGCTAGTGGAGAGGCTGAACGACACCGTTAATGTCGGCGTTATTTTAATACACGGCTCTTATACCAAAATGGACACATGTCAATGGAAGTGATACGTTTCAATGTGGTTATCGGTGCGATATATGGTCGGACCCACGGACCGCAATGGAGAAATGTTTCCCCTCTCTTCTACAAACAAAGGGATCCGCAGCCACGATGGAGCTGCTGGTTGTGGCCTAACGTGATAGCGTTATCTAACGGCCGTTTTTAGCCTAACGGTCAACCGAACTACAGATATACAGATAGTACACACAACTAGCTACTCACATAATGAATAAAACACTGCATTTATAGCTGACATTGAGCCTGTCAACCGGCAATGTTTATCATGTTACTTTAACAACCGCAGCGTTTTGGGGACTATTTTGCGTGATTATTTTTGAAGAATAACGTTGTAGATCTGAACCTAACTGACGGCAACCGCCATCGTTTGATTTAAATGTAACGGTAGCCCAAACCCTGCGCGTTCACGTATATTGCGGCAAGGGATTGGATTACGGCGCATGCGCATAAGGAACATCGATTGAATTCTTACGTTTGTTTTGTTTTTCATCATTTGTTTCATTTTACGTTATCCTCAGTCCGAGAGCCGATGTATAAAGGTAAATATAAAATGAACTACAGTGACATTTAGCGAACTGTTTGTTCCCAGGCTAACAGCATTCTAGGCTTTATTGAACCAGGTAGTTAGCAGGTTTGCTGTTAGCCAGGTGACTGATGCTAATGCTGCTACTGTTCAGACAAAGGCCGTCCTGATGACGTCACGCACTAAAATCAATAAACCCACGTGAGCTCCCAATTGATCGTCTTGCAGAGGTGTGTGTGTTTATAGTCCTTTGTATTTATATAGAGCAAAATAGTTTTTTTGTTTTCGTTTGCAGTGATGTAATCAAGCACTGTACGACATGAAATACATTCACATGCTAACATTTTACTGCATTGTATATAATATAGTGTGACAGCTAAATAGACTGGCTGCATAGTGTGTCCATAATGTTTTATCCTTTATATTTTCATGATTATTACATGAGATTATTACTACTAAGAATACAATTAAGAATGCATGATTTAAGGTCTTAAGACTTCTACTGACACTGTGACACGGAGGACTCTGGAGACTCATGATGGTGAGAGGGTTTCCGGATCCTTCTTGGCTGAAGAGAGAGAGAGCTCTTTGTAGGACGACATGTCGCAGTGACTCGGATTATCCCAGGAATCAAACAAGAAACAGACGTGCTGAGAAAATAATAACAGCATTGACATAAACACATTTTAAGAGAGTGTATATCTAGATGTATTCAGACTTGTGTTACATGTAAAGAGATTGGTTTACAGTGAGATGAGACCATATTGATCCCCAAGGGGAAATTCAGGTGTAGCAGCAAAAAGACAGAAATAAGTAGACACATTCAGAAGTATACACAACTACTTTATAAAAGAAGTATGGAATAGTTCATTACACAAGATAATTGAAGACGAGGTAGGTGACATTAAAATAAAAGGGGAAATCAAATTAATAAAAAATAAAGTAGCGTTCAGGGCAAGAAAAGGTAAGTAAGGGTTCAGATTAATTAACATTTTCCAAAAGTGGCAGATATATGAATTGTACTTTTACTCCACTACATGTATTTAATACCTTTAGTTACTTGTGTGTTAAATCAGACTTTAGTCCCACCTGGAGTAAATCCACAAGCTACCCTGCAGTATACAAAGTCATTCAAACTAGCTGCACCTTTACCAGCTTTGAGAACACTTTCATGATCAATCATTATAAAACATATCATATATATTATTCTGAAATGGACCAATCTGCACAACGACTACTTTCACTGTCGCTATTTTCACTATATTTTGATGAGAATACTTTTCTACTTTCACTTGAGTAACATTTTGAATGCAGGAGTTTTACTGGAACAGAGTATTCCTACACTCTGGTACTTCTAAGTACAATATCTGAGTACTTCTACTTTTACTCAAGTACAAGATCTGAGTACTTCTACTTTTACTCAAGTACAAGATCTGAGTACTTCTACTTTTACTCAAGTACAAGATCTGAGTACTTCTTCCACCTCTGTATTTATGAAGAACATTTACTAAAGGGCACTTTTATATCAGGAAGCGAATGTGCTTTTATCTTTGTAACATTGTGTTTCTCGTCTCTTCATAGTGACTGATGTATTATTTTTCAGGTGATGGGTCAACAGCTGACTATAGTGGATTAAAGTTAACGGTAACAGTGTGAAACAATACAAAATAAATCAATGTGACACAAATAACACTTTATTCATTCGTCACGAGTCTCAAATAATCTCTGTACAGATCTGAAGTCAGTGGTAGACAGACAGGTGAGGACTTCAGTGTGTGACTCTACATCAACATACAAAACGTCTGGTACATTAAAACACACGGTCCCTTGATATCCCGACATGAGGGGTGCAGACAGACAAGTCGAGGTACAGTTATATTTAATTATCAGGGCGGAAAATAAATTGTTTTACAGTCAGAGCTATAAACCCACATTACGTCCAGATTTCTACATACATAATTACATCTCTATACATCCTATAGTTAAGAGATAAGGGTGTACAGTGTTCCCATGACATGCTTCAAGTAATTAAAAACATTAACAGCTTTATTTCAATGTTAGAGGGTCTGGAAATGTCCAAGTGAGTCATTTTGGAGCAGAATTCAAATATGCACAACTTTATTTACAACAGGGCCGGATCAACACATTGCAGGGGCCGTAATGGTGCCGCGGGCCCCTAATGGCCCCCCC
>CALSBZ010039107.1:9603-21162 GCA_943591055.1 Gobionotothen gibberifrons | reverse complement strand
AAGTGAGAGAAGAAAGAGATGAGAAAGTGAGAGAAGAAAGAGATGGGGAAGTGAGAAAAGAGAGAGATGAGGAATAGACTCCCGAGTTATTATTTCATATGTGACATGTGAGAAAAGGGAGGGGAGAGTCAATTATATTGAGTAATTGATTTCATATTGGAACATTTATTTCTCAAACCTATGTTTTATGGAAGAATAAAAGTATTTCTGATAAACTAATCTTTTATCAAACGGTAAATGGTGAATAAATATAACATTTAGAATCATTGAGAAGGGGTTATATCCACAGGGACTAGCTCACCTTTAACTTAAAATAACATTTCTCTGCTTTGGACTGATGAGTATATGATTCTTGCATGTTAAATGACTAACACAAACCTTCAATCTATGCATGTGCATGTGTCAGGAAGGCTCCCAAATAATTCTGAGGGGCTTATCCTATTTTTGTAATTAAATGATAATGTGCTAATCCATTACCTTGAGTTGTCTTCACTCAGGAAAACATCCCTATCAAGTGTTAACCCAATAACTAGGACAGCTCTCAAGGCCAAGGGTCAGAGAGAGAGGGTCACACTCTCCGGCTGCAGAGGACACCCCCAGCCACGTGCAAGGAGGCACGAGGTCGTTCGAGATGAGAGGATTCTACTCTTCACCATTCTGCTAAGATGGGATGCTTCTTCATCTTTCTGCTGAGAGAGGATTCTACTCTTCAACTTTCTGATAAGATGGGATGCTTCACTTCATCTTTCTGCTCGGTGGGCTCAAGCAAACAACCCTGCAGGACGAGCGAGGGCTTCAGAGGCTTCTATAATACAAGGTTCCATGTTTCTTGGAGGAGCAGATGTCTTCCTAACCTCTCCCATCACGGGGGACACACACCTGGATGCGCCATTTGGAATACGCAGTTGCACTGCTCTCAAGCAGATAGCAGAAGGAATGTAGGCAGATGAGCCTCCATTTCACTGGGGGGATCATACAGTGCTCACTGAATGAGCCACACAAAAGCAGAGCAATTGGGGGGTTGAAATATGGTGCTCTGAGGAAGAAGAGTTTGAGCCAATCAGCACCTCAGTGCTAATCTACAGTATCAGGAAACCTTTACACACCAGACACTCTGTGTCATAAAGAGAGGAGGAGAACGAGTCAGGAGGACATGTTCTTCCAGCTCTCGCACAAAGATAACATTTGCATTGAATGACCAGATGTTTACAGATGTACACTTAATGATTGTTTTTTATATTTCCGATGACCAGACATGTGCTAAATAGTGGTGATAAATATATTTTGTCACATCAGATTACACTTTCACACTAAACAAAATAAATTAATTGATATTTTCAGATTATAAAGTATTGAATAATAAGATATTTCTAATATTATAACAGATAAAGTTAATATCCTTAATTGTCCAGCAATCAGGCTTAACAACACTACTCTTTAATGTATTACCCATGCACAGACAGACCTCAAATTATGTTTCAAGTTTTAAGAATGTGTAATCCTTCCTTTCCAAGTTTTTACAAAAGTCTTTGAATATTTGCCTAACTTTTCCTTTTCAGATTGTTAAACATTTTGAGAATTGTTTGACTTTTCCTTTTCAGGTTTTGAACAATGTACTTGACTAAAATGAATGTATTGATTTCATTAAGACTGAGTGCCTTACTCTTGACTAAAGCGTAATGAATTAAACGTAAAGTAATCCTAAAATTGAGGACACTGTAACTTTGCAGATTACAAATTGATCGAATCACCACTGTGACTTTTTATACCTTAACTACCTCACCTGGATCTCTTATGATTCTACGTTTTAAATGTTTTTGACTAGTGATTGCCTTAAAGTAAATCTTTAAACTGCAAGCTGGTTTTGATTTTATAGTTTGATAATTGAGAATAACTAATGAGTACATGTTAAAACATATTGTTTTAAAGTAGATGTTTTTACTATTATGCATCTGTGTTTTATGTGTGTTCATTATTATGCTTTTGACAAAAGATGATCAAACACTGATGAGAGATGATTTTTCTATTGTGGTTGTCTGTATCAATCACTGTGGTTGAATGTTTCAACCTTATTCTACTTTGTGATGTAATTGATGTACGGTGGGACCACACTCAAATCTGAATACGCCTATTGATTTAAATATTGACCAAATTATTATTAGACTAATGTTTTAAAGTTATCAATAAATGATAAAAAGGGAGGAACTGTGAGGGAATAATTCTGTCTTCACTCCAAGAATTTAACCCTTTCCTGTGTGTTGACATTTACGATCAGCCCTGTTCCTTATCTCCCGTAAGGAACGTGATAATGTAGCCACATGTTGATACAATACGTTTTATGACTTGATCTGGTGGAAGTAGGGAGTTATAAAACTCTGAGAACGCTGGCTTCAAAGCGCAGCAGGGGACAGAGACAGTCTCCAGGTACCAAGGCCCATCCCCAATATGTTGATTATGACTCTCTGTAAACTAGTTAAATGGTCTACCAAGACACAGGCTGATCAGAATTGACATGGCAACACACCCGTGCAGTCAGAACCTTTGGCTGCTGTGACCTGTGATGTGAATTTCTCCGGCCGATACTTGTATTAAATATCAGTGTTTGACATCAAAGCTCCAACTCTCCTCGTGTCTCTCTGAGTCCTGACTCTCCATTGCTGCAGAAGTTTCCCTTACAGCACTCACTAATTCCCCGGCCCTGACTATCTATAGGAGGTAGACCTCCTGCTCCTGACACTCGAACGTCTATCCTGCGCTGGCTGTCTTCGTCGCCGGCAGCTCTATCCGCTGCGAACGACACCCTCCCACCCAAAAGAGTGCCGAGTCACATGTAGCCTCCTCCAACCTCGATTCACAGTTCTCCCCTGCCTTTTCACTCTCGGCTGTGAGTCTCCCAGCTGTGAGTCTCTCCGCTGATTAACACACCTGTCAGTTAATCAGCGCCCATGCAGGCGCATTCACATCACAATATTGAGTAAGAAAATGTTTTTATGAACCACACAGCTTCTGGTCTTCCAAGACCCAACCGGACAAAAAGACGTGGTGCAGGCACGAAACATACTACCAATAGAAATACATTGCTTTTAAAATCGTTCTGTGTGACACGAAAAAAAGGGAAAAATCGTGTTGGTGAACATGAATCAATAGATTACATTTATTTCGTGACTATTACACAAAATGCCGTGAGACTGGGTTGGACAGTGCTGCTGTGTAGGGGTGGGCGATACCACAAAATCTGGATTCGATCCGATACCAAGTATTTCAGGGCCAGTATCGCCGATTGTTAGAGCCATTTTCTCTGTTGACAATGAGTGTATTATTTGTAGGGCCGGGACTCGATTAAAAAAATTAATCTAATTAATTAGAGGCTTTGTAATTAATTAATCGAAATTAATCGCATTTTTAATCGCATATAAATATTTGACCTGAGAACAGTGAGAAGCAATTTCACATGAATTTTAGTATACCATTGAATAATGACTGAATACATAAGCTTAAGCAACAACACATTGTTTATTTTTTTTCAAGGTGGTACTTAACCAAGACCAACAGAAAAGTGCAATTTTTGCCATAAAGTGTAGCAATAGCATATTTAGGAATATAGTACATTTCAGAGATTCAGGTAGCCTATAGGTAGGTAGACCTTCTGTAAACTATAACACTTTGTTTTTAAGTAAAACACAATACTTTCAAGTACATTCAGAACATTGGAAACCCTGACTATTAGAAAACATCTCTCTGTTGCTTCAGAGGCCATAACAGACTTTGTTGATTTACCAACAGTTTTTTGCAGCCCCTTATCTTCTACCACTCCAAGTGGTCTACAGTCGAGTGCAATCCAGTGAGCCAGGGAGTTGGTTATTTGTTCAGACGTGGACTTAGTTATCCTGGCCCTGAAACCAGTCATCTGGTTGAGTGTGGGTTGGGTGTGGGTCCTTGTACTCGGAGTCGGGCTAACGTCCACGCTAGCTTCCACGCTAGCTGCTATATGTTTAGCATTGAGGTGATACTTGAGGCTTGATGTGCTGCGGTGATATGCGAATTCCTTTTTGCATAATTTGCACACAACCGTGCTCTTATCGACGCTTCCATCCGTCCGTCTTTTAAAACAAAATGTCCCATCCACGGGGCCAACCAAAGCGGTCTCATCAGCTTCTTCGTTCATGTTTGACTAGTGTTCACTGTGGTTTGTTGTTGTCTGAAGTCATGCACGTTAGTTGGTGCTCCAGTATAATCGGTACGCCTGAAACTCATCCAGTGAGAAACGTTCCGCGGTGCAAAAATAAGTGCGATTAAAATGCGTTAGTTTTTTTAACGCGTTCATTTTTGTGTAATTAATTAATCTTAATTAACGCGTTAAAGTCCCGGCCCTAATTATTTGCTTATTAATTTAGATCTTAATATATTCTTTCCATTTATGTATTAGTACCGAATTAAATATTCGGAGAAAAACCTTGATTTACTCCTGTGATATAAGGAAGGGGTGGGACTGAGCGTGAGGACGAAATTGTCTCCAGCAATGAACGGGGAATCGGGACAGTCTTTGACCTCACGTTACACCGATCATTTTGTTTATATTGTTTGTTTAAATATATGGAAGAAAATACATCGACCAAGGAAGGCAAAGAAATCAGCGCCTACAGAGCTTTATTTGGATGGTTTTTAACGTGTGAGTCAAGAAGCGGACCCTGTTAATGTGGCACCATTTAAAATATCCTACAAGAATGGGCCACGACATAGTCAAAGACTCCGGACCGCTGGAATAACTGAACATCAAGACGCATCTGACTGGAATCCCGGTTTGGATATTTTGTGAATGGAAGAAGGAGACTCTGCGAACAGAGATTATGGATTGCGCAACGATCAGCTGTTGAGCCATGCGGAGGGCCGCGAGTGAGTAAATGGAGCAGAGAGAAATGTTTGTGACTACGCAATGTTTGGATTGAAGTGCGGATTGAACGATCAAAGGAATTAATAAAGTGTTATCCTAAGGACAAGGAAATTATGTCATGATGGCTGAAGAACCTGATAAAATAGACAATGAGTTCAAAACTCTGAGTGCGAAGCGCAGAGGGAAACTGGGTGCGTGCACGCGCAAACTGAATGAACTCAGACCACTGCTTGCTGATAGTGGAAATAGTGAAAGGGTGTTACGAGGTGTGGAACAATTAAAAGTGACTCTGGATGAATTTAAAGATGCTCATGCTGCTGTCCAAATGCTTTTACCTTCTGAAATAAAGGAAAATGAGACGTTGGACTGGTATGAACCCAGAATGGAAACATTTGAGAATTTCCTAAAGGAAGTGAATTCATGGAACACTTTTCCACCAGACCCTCAGATGCTTGTTAATCCTCATGATAGTATCTCCAATGTATCCGATGGGTCTAGGACAGGGCTATTCAATTAGTTTGGAATGGGGGCCGGTTGATGAAAATGATCCAAAGCAAGGGGCCGGGAAAAAAATGGCTTGAAATATGAGCAATCATATTAAGAGCTTCAGATACAGTAAATACTACAGCAGGTCACCCTTGAAAAAGAGATCAATGATCTCAATGGGATTCACCTGCATAAATAAAGGTTTGAAATGAAATGACTACAACAGCATAGTGGAGTGCATATATTTTGTTTAATTAAATCAAACATAGCCCCAAGGCCTTTATAGATGGCAAGTTCAGAACTCAGTACATGTGAAGCTAATATAACCATCAACATCATTAGATTTAGATTAAATGATCTAATAATTCACACAAAATAGCAATTTAGGGCCATACACAAACAACAGTGCATATTATGGTATAATAACAATAAAGACAAGTGAGCCATACCACATCAATTGCTTAATTAAAAGCAAAAACAATTATCAAAAGACTTGTATTAATTACCAAACCACAACACACAGCCTTTTAAAACTCAAACCTTTTTTGATTAACATAGTGATAACTGACATACAGTATGCAACCAACTTGGCAGAGATGTGGCATCTAATGAGAGAAATGGCATTTTCGGGAGTCGGGAGTATACGTTGTCATGGCAATACGCATACAGTGATGCAGATGCTGGTCAGTGAGGGATGCTCGATTATTAGTTTTTATGGCATTCATGTGTGAGAATGCCGATTCGCACGTGTAAGTCGAGCCAAACATTGTGAGGACAAAAAGTGCAAGACCCCTTGAATGAGGGAATTTCTCGTGGCTGACTTCATGAGTCCAGAACTTTTCAGAACCTGCCAGCTGAAATGACTGTCGCAGGTCATCTGATGACTGAATGTCAATGAGTTCGAGTTGTAAAGACGCCTCATTTAATGTCACAATCAGCTCCTTTGCTTTCAGTGCAAACTCCCCCTCTACATTCACAGAGAAAGGGTCCTTCACAAATCTCATCACTTCAGTCGGGAGACTGAAATGTTCAAACCTCGCGGCAAAGTTGGTTTTCAATGCGTCAATAAATCCAGTCATCACCTCGGTGATTTGTAAACCTGCAGTGCGCAGTGTTGGAAAATGGAGCATTTTGCCTGGACATAAATCCGCAAAAAAAAGTGTGAGCTTTTTTTGAAACGCATGGAGTCTCTCCACAAGTTGTGTAACCATTTTATCTCTGCCCTGCAGCTCCAAATTGAGTTGGTTCAGATGTTGGAAAATGTCACTCAAAAAGCAAACAGCAGCGTAAAACTCATCATTCTCTATCAGACACAGAAAGGCGTTGGCTTTTTTATGTTTTGAATTGCGGAGAAACGCCATGATCTCCTCCTTAAGTTCACAAAAACGTTTCAAGACGTTTCCTTTGCTTAGCCATCTAATGTCACTGTGCATGAGCAAATCATTATATTGAGCTGACATGTCTGACAACATCTGGCGGAAAGTTGGTGTGAGCTGTCTTAAAATGCCTTCTCAAGTTGTACTCTTTACACACCGATAAACACTCATTGCAGATTAAACACACGGGCCTCCCACTGACATTTACACACAAGTACTTCTCTTTCCACTCGCTGTTGAATTGCCGGTTTTCGGTGTCAACCTTTCGTTTTTTTAACGTAGAAAGAGACCTTTTGATATCCAATGCTGACCAGGTTTGATTAATCGTACCATTGGCACGAAACCGTCGAAGGTGCGCAAGCTTGTAGTGAAGGGCAGCGCGAGCCGCGAGGACGCGCGCAGAGACGCAATAAATGTGACCTGCTCCATCGAAATCAGTCGCATTGACCCGAAGACACATTTAGAGTTGTATTCCTAGCTTTCTAATGATATCAGGATTGTTTTTGTACTCCAAATATTAAGCAAAATATGTCATTATATAATGACTGTCACCGAGTCATCATTTTGAGAAAAAAGCCTTTAAAGTTTCCTCTTCTCTGGAATCCATCGATCTGACTGATTATTAGCGGAGCAAATGATAAAAATACTACGGAGGGAAGATATTTTCGTTTGGATTACTGGTCTGGGGGAGGCTCGCGAGTGTGTGTATGTGTATACGTGTGTGTGTGGTTGTGTAATGTTGCATTCGTGTGTATTGGGTTTGTTTCCCGGGGAAACACTCACGAGAAACACGGCTGTTGTTTTGCCTGCTGTGACGCCAAGTTACTCCGTTCTCCGCTTGTAATTATGCCGTTACAAGCTTTCAAAGTTGTATTTATCATCTGAATTTGCCGAAACAAGTTTAATATTCTGAAAGCCAAGCCTTTGTTTAATTTAAATCAGATGAAAACAAACTTTAACGGACCCTGCCGTGTTATCTATGATTAATATACACCTTACATTCATAATTTCAGCCGGAGGGAGGGGGGGCGGCGCTGCGGAAGAGCAGAGTGGCGAAGGGGAGCCGTCTTCTTCCCTTTACAAGCTTCAAAAATGTATTTATCGTGTGATTTTGGAAATAAAAGTTTCATATTCTGAAAGCCAAGACTTCGTTTATTTAAAATCAAACAAATCACCTGAACCCCGAAAAAATAGTTTTTTACGCAAATCCACGTTTATTTTGAAATGAGCCGTTGCTAGAGATGTCCCGATCCGATCACGTGATCGGGGATCGGCGCCGATCACATGATTTTCAAAAGATCGGAATCGGGAGAAAAAAATCGGGGATCGGAACTTTTTTTTTTTTTACATTTCATTTAATGTTACAAAACAAAAATGACCATGTTCAAGTCTTAAAGTCATCCTGAGGCCTTAGTTTTGGTTTCAAATTACACATCATCAAGTATGTGTTGCTTCTTTGGGGCTTGTTTTCATAGACCTGGTTGCCTGGCAACAGAGTGGGCGCAGTGTCTAATAGTAGCAGTAAGCTAACGAGCACTGCTAAGCTTTATTTTGTTTTGATCCAATGCTGCACAACTGAACTGATCCAATGCTGCTGTGAAAGAAAGAAGCTATATCCGTGTTGGATAGAATGGGTAGTTGGGTACTGTCATTTGAATAAAAAAATAACCTTAAGGGGCAACTTGAATGCTTTTTTCCTTTTTTTTCTCTTAATGCATTGCATAAAGTTCGGATCGGGAAAAATCGGTGTCGGCAAATTGTCAAAATCAAATGATTGGAATCGGATCGGGAGCAGAAAAAGGTGATCGGGACATCCCTAGCCGTTGCGACTTCCGACTGATTTCGATAGAGCGGGTCACAAATGACAGGAGTTGCTCGTAGGTGGGTTCGAAACCCGAGCCCGCCAAAGTTTTCAGGCAATGTCTTCCCCTCTATCTCTCAATGTAACACCCTCTCAGGAATAAAGGCACTCTGGCCCAAAAAAAAAAAAAGTTAAATACATTTTTTTTTTTTATTAAACTTTAATTTTTTTTTTTTACTTTTTAACATTATACTCAAAGGGCCAGTAAATATCACCCGGGGGCCGGATTTGGCACGCGGGCCGCTAATTGAATAGCCCTGTATCAAAATGTTCAAAACAAACAAGAAAATCTGCAACTTCAATATCCTCAGCTCATTTTAAAGTAGCCACGGAGAAAGCTGCATTACAATGGATGTCCACATTAAAACGGAAACAGGCAATGGAAATGAAGAAAAACAGATTACAAGCTGAATTGGAGAGAATGGAACTGGAGGAGCATATAGCCGAATCTGAAGCCAAATTAAAGGTGTTTGACAGTTTTTATGTGGGCCCTGAAAGACATTCTGCAGTACAGGAAAGAGATGGAATGAATGAATATTTGACAAGCCACATTGCTAAAACATCACTTCACAGCCAACCCAGAGCTCAAATACCTGCACCTGCATTGGACCCCTCTGAACCAGCTCCATTGTTGGGCCCGAGAATATCAGGGCCACCAAGGAGTGAAAGTTCTGAGGAATCAGACTCTAGTAGTCATAGTAGAGATTTGATAACTGTGATCCAGAGGCAGAATGATATTGCAGATTTACTAATGTTACATCAGAAACAATCCTCACTTCCCTCCAGACAAATACCTGTATTTGATGGTGACCCTTTAAGTTTCCAAACATTCATGCGAGCATTTAAACATGGCATTGAGAATAAAACTAGTTGTGAAGATGATAGACTTTATTACCTTGAACAATACACTAGTGGCCAACCTAGGGAACTGGTGAGGAGCTGTTTTCACATGGAACCAGCGAGAGGTTATGCTGAGGCACGAAGACTTCTGAAAGTTCACTTTGGAGATGGATTGAAAATTGCAAATGCCTACATGGAGAAAGCTCTCAACTGGAGCATGATTAAAGCTGATGATGGAAAAGCATTACATGCCTATGCCCTTTACCTGAGAGGATGCTGCAATGCTATGAAGGAACTAAAAAGCATGGAAGAACTGGATCTTGTATCTACTTTAAAGCTCATTGTGTCAAAACTGCCATACAAGCTGAAGGAAAAGTGGAGAAATACAGCATTCGAGCTTCTGGAACGAAACGAAAGAAGGGCCACATTCTCTGATCTTGTTGTGTTTATAGAAAAGCAAGCCAGCATTCTGCAAGATCCCCTCTTTGGTGATATTCATGATGTTATGCCATCTCAGAGAGCCATCCCAAAAGCTACTGCATCCTACTCCAAACAGCAAATCAACCAACGAGGTAAAAGTAGTAGCTTTGCCATGGCAATAGAAACGAGGAACGATAACACTGCAAATCCAAAAAGCTATCAACGAACTGAAAGCCTGGTTACAAATAGGTGGGATGGTAATTGTTGCATTTGCAAGAAAGGCAAGCACTCGCTGAATGAATGTGAAATGTTAAAGCTGCAGCCACGTGATGTAAAGGTGCAACTATTGAAGGAAAAAGGCATATGCTTTGGATGTCTAGGGGGACATGAGCAAAGCTTGTAGGAAAAGGATGACATGCCTACACTGCGAAGGAAGGCACCCTAGCATCCTACACATCGATAAACCAACAGAGAATGAAAACGACCACATGACTAATTGGACTAAACGATCAGTCAGTGGAACTCCTGTCGTTCTGGATAAAGAAGACATCGGGGCTGGAAAAGATTGCAAACTGTCAATAGTACCAGTACAAATAAAAGTTTCCAAAGGCAGCAAAACTATACAAACATATGCCTTTCTTGATCCTGGCAGCACATCAACCTTTTGCACAGAAAATCTGATGCGACGGCTGAATACAACAGGACGGAAGACTACAGTTCTCCTGCAAACAATGGGTCAAAAGAAACCAGTGGATAGTTATGAAATATCTGGACTACAAGTGGGTGATTTGGATGGGAATAACGCCGGGTTACGTATTGTAACCCTTGTTATATTAACACAGGCGGAGCCCTCTACTGGACTCTATGGGTACTACCTTATCCTGCGAGCATTCTCCCACTGAAAACTCTTATAGACGTGGCCGGCCATAGGCGGGCCTACCTGAATGCGTGCGCATCACACTGTATAAAAGGAGGCCTCGCCTCCTGACTGTCATCCTACACCTCTCTTCAGCGAGCGGAATAGGACAGACAGTGCCCCGAGTAGAGGGCTCCGCCTGTGTTAATATAACAAGGGTTACAATACGTAACCCGGCGTTATATCTCTCACAGGCTCCGCCCTCTACTGGACTCTATGGGTACAGTGGGCGGAGCCACGATAAATGTACGCACTGTCGTCCAAAACCAACATTCCACCCTACTGTCCCTGACCGGCCTTTCTGGTCAGCAGCTGCTGCCCCACATTCTCCTTTAACCCGGTCGTGACCGTGGAGAAGTCTGGGCTGCGGCTGACAGAGCACACCCTGCCGCGCTTGCCTCGCAGAAGGTGTGCCCAAAAAACAGTGATGGGGGCCCCACCCCCCCCCGCCCTTAGGCGGACGGGGAGAACCCCCAGCCCTGTATGGGCTCACTGTGCACCCATCCTCCCGAGTCCCTAAGGATCGTAGGGAGAGTGCCAGTGCCCCTGCCCCACACTCAGACACTGACCCCGTGCAGAGTGTGTGTGGACCAAAGTGTGGAGGCCTACCCCCCTCCTGCCTCCCGGCAGGAGGAGAGCAGCCCTCCAGCCCTGTAAGGGCCCAGCGCGCCCCTCGCCCATCCCGGGACCCCCAGAGGGCCCGAGAACAGCGAAGGCGCATTACGTCCGGGGAAGGGGTCAGATGCCAACTGACCCACAGCCCCCCCCC
>CALSBZ010039101.1:0-10819 GCA_943591055.1 Gobionotothen gibberifrons | reverse complement strand
GCATGGTAAACCGTCACATGTTCACGTCTTGCCGTGATACCGGGTTGCCTCCAACACACATGAACGCGCACATGACCTCAGTGAAGACTTGAAAACATCATGGCTCAAGCCTCAATCAGTTGTAAGAAACACCTAAGATCATGATAATGAATGTAAAACAAAAAAAAATCTAGCTGGCGAGCGCAGGCTGCGATAACGTTACATATCAGCTCGGTGTGCTCCGTAAATAGTCGCCATCGTTGGAATGCAACTCCGATATTGACTCTGGTTTTACTTCTCCTAGTTTCCACTTTCTTTTTCTTCATAATTTGCTCCATTATAGTTTTTCTTTTGCGACCGGTAGACGATGTTGAAGCAAACTCTGCCATGGTGAAAGTGTCCTGCAGCGGCTGCTGCTGGCGATTGAGCAACAGCTGCCCGGAGACGGGAAACACGCCCAATGACGGCACGCGCAATGACTGCACGAGTGTGTGTGTGTGTGTGTGTGCACGAGATTGAAGGCTGACAGACAGGTCGGCCAACCAGTTATTTTAGCCTAAAATAATTGGTAGTAGTTTTTACAGTATTACGGCTTCCACAGATGAAATTGTTTTATGCATTTTTTTTCAAAGCACTTAGATTATTCATTGCTATCAGGATATTAAGAGCATTCCATGGAATATAACAAAAAGTGTATCTCAAGCCGGTTTCTCAAACTTACCTACTGCTCCTTTAATGTAAACTTGAATAATGTACTTAATTTGAATGTAATAATTATGTTGTTTGCCGTTTGTGGAAGCGCATGCATTGAAAAATTAATCTGAACTTTTCGATCCGTTACGATTGTAAACTGAAGCAATATAAAAATGAGCCCCATTAACTGAGTTTTAAAAATCACTTTAAATTGAAGATTCCCCCCAACCCCCCCCCACCATATTTAGTTTGTGTGTGTACAGAATTCTAAATACAGTATCATCTTGAGAGTTGCTACCTGTGTTTCCATGGTAACCAAGTTGTAGTGTATTCACCTGGCTGCTCCCGCTCCTTTTCATACATTTATGGTTCATGGAGATGAGGAAGAGTAGGATAAAAGGAGCGGAAGATGAAGATCAATTGTTTTGACAGCTGTATGCTTTCCCTATTTCTGTTAGTGCATGTGTGTGTAATATTGCCAATAATCCTCCTTTGAAATAGGTGATCTCTCTTTTAATATATGCTCATCGTTTAAAGGTGTTTCTGGGAAAGAGCTGGCTCTTTGGTGAAGACTAAAGATGTAAGAGAATAACTTAAAACGTAAAACCAGAAAACCCAGAGGTAAAGTTACAGGTGAATAAATGCAGCCAATTGAAGGTCATCTCTCTAAACGACATACATGTACGTGTGCTTGGGGAATATAAACCTGTTTTCCTATACTGGATGGTTTTCTTAATTGTATGACCAAATACATCAGTTGTACCTTACATTCAAATATCAAACCATATCATGCTGCAATTCATTGTCCTTTGGTAGCCTGTTTTCATTTTATTTAAAAGAACCATCCATGGTTCACTTTGAAATTCACCAAATTACAGTTGGGCAGGAAATACAAAAAAAGTCGAAAGCCAAGGACATTTCTTGAGTTGCAAAATGACAAACACAAGGCATGTGAACGCTTTTTAACAAGAAACCATTACATGTTTCTAATGATCGGGATTGATTAGCGATATTATTCACTCTTCCACGACTTAACAGACTGGCTCTGGATTGGAGGAGCTTTCTCTTCCCTCTGCCTCCAGAGTCCAGAGCTTCACCCTTGACAGCAGGCAAACGTATGATTTTACCCACAATCCTATGTACTTCATTCCATGTCTTTTACCTAAATCTTTTTCTCCCGCTGCATTTCTCTCTGTGAAGGCCCCTTTCCCCTCTCCCTCACCGTGTCATCTCAGTGCCATACTTGACTTTGCTTTCATGCTCTGCAGTTGTTTCTCCAATGCACCACTATCCACATAACCGACCAGGGAATCCCGAGGCACGTCACCCCATGCTGCGGCGAGATCCCATCGACCCCAGCTGTGCTCATGACCTCCGCCTGCCCACGTTTCATTCCCCGTGCCTCAGCGCATGCTCCAAACACGTCAGGGTACTCAGCCTCGCTCCTGTCTGGCTTAACACCAACCAGGGGCACTGGCGCCATAATAGCTGGAGGTGCCCCATCAGCCCACACACAACTACCTGCAATGTCGTTACCCAGGATCATCGTGACCCCACTTATGGGCAGAGCCGGCCACACACCAACCGCTACTTCACCCTGGAACAGATCCAAACACAGCATCATCTTATGGAGGGGTACCTGAAGGACATTCAACCCCATTCCCAGCACCGGAACGAACAACCCCGTGTATGATTCCTCTGAAAACGGCAAGGCAGATGCCAAAATGAACGAATCAAACGATCCGGTGTCGCGCAATATCCTCACCGGCACCTTCTCATCGCCCCCCACCAGAGAAACAAACCCCTCAGTCATGAAAGGCAAATAAGCCTGCAGTTCTGGGCTAGACCCCTTTGGTTTCAACTCCCCGTCTAAACACCCAGTCACCTGCTCAACGACAGGTGCCACGAACATTGCTGGCCTGGGACTACTACTAGTCCCTTCCTGCTCAGCGACAGGTGCCACGAACATTGCTGGCCTGGGACTACCACTAGTCCCTTCCTGCTCAGCCTTAGCCCTATATGCATAGCAGTCCTTGCTCCAGTGCCCTTGCTCATGACAGTGATGACACACATTGTCAGGTACACGTGCACCACATTCATACCCACTCTCTTGCCCCGCAGATCTCAACGGACAACCAGACCCCGCTCCCCTACCCAAGGAATGTCCCGCAACGTGTGTCAGAACATAGTCGTCTGCTAATGCAGCAGCTTCAGCAGCTGTCCTGACTGCGCGCTCACTGATATATACCGCAATGTGCTCCGGTACAGAATTTTTGAACTGCTCTCCGAGGTGAGATTTAACACCTCTCTTCCCATTCCTAAACCGTTGACGATATGCTTCCGGCACCAGCTCGTAAGCCCTGAGAACGGCAGATTTAACTAAGTCATAGTGCAAATAGTCACCGTCACTTAAAGCTGATTAAGCCTCCTGAGCCCTCCCGGTTAACACACACTGTAGCAACAACACGCGAGTGGCCTCAGACCACCCCCTTACACATGCGAGACGCTCAAACATTGAACACATTTTTTCCGGATCCTTCTCATTAAACCTGGGCACCAGCTTCAAATCATTCAATTCATCCCCTGACCTCCCTGGGGTCCCACTTTGACTAACTGCTTTACCCGGAAACAGGACATCAGCCGCTACCTTGCCCTCTCTAACCAATTCCAGTTTCTCCCTCTGAAATTCTAGCTTTGCCTGCTCAGTTTCCTGCCTCAATTTCTCCAAGGCCACCGCTTTTCTAGCTCAATGCCCTGTCGCATCTTCTCCACGGCCAACTCCTTTTCCGTCTCCAACGCTACGCGTAATCTGAGTAACTCTTTTTGTTGCTCGAAACTAAGAACCGCACTCTGACCCGCCATCTCTTCGGTGCGCACGGGGACAGGAGCACCAAACACCTTACTCTTCAACAAACACGCCCTCAAACTCGCTTTCAACGACTCTTTCAGTCTTTTATCGCCAACCTCAAACCCATAATATTGAGCTATATTCACCAATTGATCCTTGGTACACTGATCCAATAACCCTTCAGAAGGTGCAGCCACAAACGCCGCTACAATATCCTCCATAATAGTTATTTACAGAGTGAATGCAATTTCGTTGCCCACCTGTGCACACCGTAGGAATGAGCAGCCCCGCTAGCTGACTTCCTAACCAGAACTGACTAACTAACTCCCCCCCTAGTCTTCATGAGGCGTAGCGGTGGGTATTTATGCACTGAAACCCACAAGCCCGGTAAAGCCACCAGCAATTGGCAACTCCACCCGCAGCTTTGGACGTGCTCCCGAGCTAGTTTTAGGGAAAAGGGAAGGTGAAGCTCTACCCGCCATACCTCAACACTATCAAAGCCCCCCCCCAGACGAAACCCAAAGGGGAAACGCCTCTTAAACCTATCCGGGGAAACCCTCCTACCGGTATTGTGCACACAGGCGGGACCACTACCTCCTATTTCTCAGCGAATATTTCCGAGAACAGCTATCTGACAAAAACACATCTCATCAAAACCCGGGACCATGCGCGTACCAAAATAACGTTTAGGCACCCGTAGAGTGCATCCACAACACCATATAAGGCCACATACGTCACTGTTCCTCAGAGGGAATCCCCTCCAAAAAAACTCAGGCTACCAACTAGCCACGAACACAGGCACAGCTAACGCCAAACCAACCCAACCAACTCCCGGTTCATACTCACAAATAGACGAGCCCCCAGTTGTTATGACCGGCTCGTAGGCCACAACGAAAAGACAGTAGACGTGTACTAGTTTCCCGGAACCACGGCACATTTATTGAAGTCCGTTCCACAAAAAAGACACACAACGAGGTCGAGGAGAGAGGATTGCTGCGCCGCTCCTTCCGCGACCGGCTTGGCCAGAGTGAGAAGCCTCCTGTGACATCCGGGCAGCTAGGCTTAATAGCGTCACGGCTCCAGCCAGGTGTCCGTGATTGAGCTTATTGCCTCTTCAGCTCCACCCCACCGTAAGACCTGAAACACAACCACACTCAACGGCCACAGGCTCTGGGGCCGTCACAATACATAATATATACATACAGTGCAATAAGAAGCTACAGGGTAACGTCGGTAATATTAACTTTATTTAATACAACATTTACGGTACAACATTTAATAATACAGCCTATGTAGTATAATATTTTACAAATGATGAGTTACAGCAAACATGTGCAATATATCCATTATTACAGCTCCGTGGGGTTAGACGATGTGGGTCCGTTATTGTGCATCCATGGGTAAAGGCTGAACACGTAACATGAGCGTGCCAGGCGGCGCGGTCCCGTGGGTTAGATGCGCGTTCATAATGCAGAGGGAAATAACTCTCAGAATAACGTTATTAGCACATTTTTACAACTTGAGGAACGAATGTTTTTAATAAGGGCTATACAAGTGTTCATACTGGGTTGTTTATTTAGTTTAAAAAAAAGTATCCAACGATTTACAGACCATTCTTTCCCCATGTAAGTCAATGGGAAAAAGTGCTTCCGGGCCTGGCAACCAAGCGGAAGTGCAGTACCGCCGTTTGGCCAGCACGAATATTTCCATCTGAGTCCGGCGCACTTCCTGGGGGCTTGGACTGGACGCATGGGGACGGGGCCTCCACTCGCAAATTTCATTTGTACATCACCGCATCTTTTGTGTAATTAAATGCTGTTAACTTTTATAGGTTTCCCTTGACTCTTTTCAGTCTGTCCTGCTCTCGGGGTTCACTGTTCAACACTGTTCAAAAATAAACTCTTGTTCATTATTATGTGGAAACTAATCAGATGCCAAAGCATTATTTATATTGACTGATTGACGATACAGATGTCCGCAATAATATTTGTAACCAATTGCTGATTACATAAAGCCTTTCAGTACAGTATAATTACCATGATGGCCCAATATCAGATACACACATAAAATACAATGCTTTTCAAATTATTTTTCTTCAAATGAAGAAAAAACACTTTAAGGCTGGTTTGGCTTGTACAACATGCAACATTTCTTTTTTTTAGTTCTGTTGATCAAAAACATGTTGTCGTCGGGCTAATTAAGCGCTGTGTTTTGTTATGAAGCCGGCATTCAGGAAGCTGCGCTTTGATGGTGTGGGTATGGAGGAGACTTTTTGCCGTCGTAGTTTGCCTTTACATGCTCAGAAGGATCCACACTTTGGATTTCCTGCCCGACCAAATTAACTTAATGACCAGGCTCCGCTCTGAATGAAGTCTGGGGGTTTCCGGCTGACGCGTCATAGCACATGCAGCGCAAGGATGGAGCTTTTTATATACATTATATATATTTGTTTTCAACTAATCAACTATTGAAAAGGGCAGCCCTAGTGATGAGTTTCCTTTATTTATTTATTATTTCAGATTAATTGCGTTTACGTTGACAGCCCTAATTTTCATGTAACAAATTGGCCTTTCCTATCCAAGGAAACGATATTCAACCTTTTATAGCCTTTTTTCTGATGATGATGATGATGATGTACTGCTTAGTTGCACAAACCAAGCATACACATTTCTCTTTTCCACAGTTTTGAGGTCTGCTTGAAAAACAGCCCAGGCAGTCAATTTTACCCATGATGTAATTATCCATTTTAGTTTTCTGTCCTTCTCTCAGTCTGGTGGTGCCTCTTATCCACTGCCTCACACTCCTCCCTCTCCTGAGCCGCATCCATATCAGCTGTGTGAGTGAAAGCGCTGCGTTTATAGGTGTGTAAGCCAGACTTTTTGTGTGTGGACCTTTAAGCCTGTGTGTGTCTGGCTCCTGTGTGCACACACTGTACCGTACGTGTATGTGTGTATGAGGCATCACTGTAGGCATGTGTTGATGCACTATAGTGTATGTTCCTAATCAAACACCCTTACTTCTTTCTCTCCTCTCTCCCTGTCTCCGCTTAGCTCTCTCTGCTCTGATTTGGTCTTCTGCCGGCCGTGGTGACCAGCAGAGCAGAGAAATTGCCTGTTATCTAGGGTCGATTCTTCATGGGGTCCCGTAAATTGCTTTGTATTGACACCCTGTCAGAATTGGGATCCTCATGTTAACCCCAGGATCTGGCCCTCAGGTGAGGTGATGTGATTCTCCCCCAATGCAAACTAAACCCCTGTTGTCGCTGCAGACTAGCGTTTGGCTACTTCAGAGGGGTCCTTTTAAGATCGATCAACGCAAATTAGAATTTTTAAAACACTTTTTAAGCCAGTTAGTGTCATAGAGTAAAGGCAGCCGGCAACTCAGATGGACTTCCACGGTGTATGCCCCTTGACAGCTGCAGTACCTCTTTCCTTATCTTGTGGGGGGCATTTCATCACAATCAATCATACTGGGATGACAGCTATGGTGGCCAGCAGGGCTCACACAGCCCACAGAGGGTGTGATAGACGTGATTGTGAACCACCCACGTTGTGAAGAAATGTGGGTTTGTGTGTGCGCAACATTAAAGGTGGGGTAGGTAAGTTTGAGAAACCGGCTCGAGATACAGTTTTTGTTATTTTCCATGGAATGCTCTTAACATCCCGATAGCAATGAATATCTTAAAGAGCCTGTGACACGAGTTTTCCCCAACATCCAAACCCATACATTTGAGTAAACATTGCCCCCTTGAAAACCGTTACTGAACTGATTTTGGATATTTGTACTTTGATAACCATTAATCTGCCCTTCAATGTGACCATATTCTGGATCTTCTCGGGGATCCTTCAAGTCCCGGCAAATGATGTGTGACGTCAATGCGGGCACAGCGCTCCAGCTGCACCGTTCAGGATCCCAGCATCTGCATGTAAACGCATGATGGCGCACACAGCAGCAAGCGATGACAGCGATGACAGTTTAATTTTGAACGTGTCTGAGAGCTCATATGAGGCTGAAGGATCGGTTTATGTTGTATCTGTTAGAAGTTTAGGAATTAGGTGCGTCAATATGGGCGATAATACGGTCATGTAGCCAGTGGTGGACTGGGACTAAAAATCATCCCGGGACTCTCGACCGGCCCACTTCGGTACCGCTAGTGAATTGTCAACAGGGGGAGTGGGGGATGTGCTAATGACTTATCCGACTGGCCCACTTCGGTACCGGCCCATCGGGATTTGTCCCGATGGCCAGTCCGCCACTGCACCCAGCCCAGCCCACGTAAACTGTCAACGGGCCACAGACACTGACAGCGACAGGCTGACAGCGCGCACAATTGTTTGGATGTTTTTTCGACCTAGAACGATCAGATTGGATTTAATTGATAGTTTTTGTGGACGATCCCCGCCTCAAACAGCTCTGCTGTCTGGGCCTCCCCCCCGGACCGTGTGTATTGACTGGAGTGACGTAGGATTACGAACGTGCATTCAGGAATGCAGCAGCCTGCTGCTGCGGACAGGGATGAGGAAGTGGATGCTGAAAGTGGAGGAACAGCGGAGGAAAAAGTGGATAAAGAAACAGGAAAAAAGGGTGATAATACTGAAATAAAGCACGGCCGAGGAAGGAGTGGAACAACTGAAACTATAAACGCTGCGGGGAAACGGTGGACCTAGTGTCCCGATCGGAGTGGGAATAATAATAATAATAATCATAATTCGTGCATTTTATCCATTAATTTCCCCAACATTGTGGTAAAAAAAAACACGTTTAATCCATGTTGGTGTGCTACAACTACAAAAAGCATCGGTTTGTTTTCTCATCAGGAAATGCAGACCGGCTCAAACAAACGATTTTTAATCATCATCCTCAGATAATTTAATGTAGGCTATCATATGTTCGCCCAATTTACATGAAAGGACTAATAAATGTAGTTTCATCCAATTGAGTTTACAACTACAAAAATAATCGATTTGTTTTTATATCACATCCGCCGGGAGGAAATTCAGCAGCTCTCACTACCGATTTTTATGAGGGGCCGTGTAGGCCGTAATTCAAACTCACCTAGCACACACACTACTGAACACATCTGGCCTTACACACACACTACTGAAATACTCTCACATTCACTACTGAACACCTCGCGCACACACTACTGAAATACTCTCACATTCACTACTGAACACCTCGCGCACACACTACTGAAATACTCTCACATTCACTACTGAACACCTCGCGCGCACACTACTGAAAACATCTGGCCTTGCACGCACACTACTGAAATACTCTCACATTCACTACTGAACACCTCACGCACACACTACTGAAAACATCTGGTCTTGCACGCACACTACTGAAATACTCTCACATTCACTACTGAACACCTCACGCACACACTACTGAAAACATCTGGCCTTGCACGCACACTACTGAAATACTCTCACATTCACTAATGAACACCTCACACACACACAACTGAAAATTAAGCCTCACACACACACTATTGAAATTCTCTCACATTCACTACTGAAAACCTCACGCACACACTACTGAAAACATCTGGCCTTGCACACACACTACTGAAATACTCTCACATTCACTACTGAACACCTCACACACACACAACTGAAAATGAACCTCACGCACATACTACTGAACTACTTTCACATTCACTACTGAAAACCTCACACGCACACACACATTTTACTGAAAGGTTCTCAGTAGGGAATGTGCATGTGTTTCACCTATGTGTGTGTGAGGGGGATTCTTGCTGTAACGGAAGTCATTCTAATGTAACGGATGTCATTCTGGAAGTACCAAACTGCTAGTGGTCTCTTTGCTAGCCCCGTTAGCTTCATTAGTTGCTCATTGCTTCATTGCTACTCGGACGTGTTTGTTGTGTTGATGCCTGGTGGAGTATTCTTCATTGAAATATCGCACTTATCTTATGGCTCTGCGGTTCAAACAGACCGTCCATGGATGCAGTTTATTCGGTAAGTGAAATGCAAGCACTTTATTTCTTACTTGTCTTTTTATTCAGCTAACGAGCGAGACGAAGCTACATATGTGCTAACGATGCTATCCGTAGCATACAAGTTAAAACATAGAGACGTGTAAAACATTAAGAAGGATTATACTGTAGAACAAAAGGCTTCTCGGTGAGGTTGGTAAAATAAGGTCATGCTTGTACATTAGTTAGTTTGCTAGTTAGGTAACTGTATGCATTGTTATTGTTAATTAAAAATAGCTATGCTCGACGATGCAGACAGCTAGCGTCACATTAGTGTTGAAGAGCAGAGTACTGTATGAGATTAACCTCACTATAAGATCTGTGTATCTTAAAAATATGAATCTCACATTTCCAGTTGGTTCCTGAAATAACGTTAACGTAGATATTTCAATATGGTTTCTAGAGCTGGAATTTATTATTGAAGCTTACTGGTTAACGTTCATCATATCAAATGAACGAACCCAAACGTTGTTGTTTTTATTAATATTATTACCAATACTTACTAAGCATTATCATTACACTGGAGAAACCGACTTATTGTGGCAGCAGAACGTGAACATGTAACTTAATGCCTGCATTTAAGGACGATAGCGTAGTCAATGCTTTAGTGAGAAGGACATGATTTGTTTAAATATTCTGTGACAATTAAGCTTATTCATTGCACTACATTTGTTAAAGATGTGTGTATTTTACCCCTACGTGTGTGTTACAAATGAATGTGAATATGGCATAGGACAAATATTTAAATTGGCTGTCTCATGAAAAACGATTCCAAAATAACAGTAAAATAAAAAGGACCCCAACTAGACAATAATACACAATCCAACAGATAAGATACAGTAAGGGCTGTGATATCCAGCTCTTTTTTTAAGGATAACAAAAATATTATCACATGACATTTGCATGTAAAAATGTCTGTGACCAACACATTGTTACTTTACATATATATCTGTTTGTTTTAAGTTTCCAGGTGATGCAGACAGACCAGAGGATGCTGACCACGACAGACAGACCTATTCCTAACATCAGTGAACTTCAGCATGGACTCAAAGGTACAAAGACTCCTTTCATACTGTACAAAGAGTCGAGAAACGTTCTGGTTTAAATAGATAAAGTAACAACTATAATCCGCTTTCACATTTCAATGTATTTAAGGCAATTATTAGTTTACATTGTGAGAATTGCTACCATTTGTCTCTACATATTGTCTGTAAAAGTGGTTCTTGCAGTGAGACAACCGAACAGCATGACACTACATTTACACTAAGTTCTGATAACAGTTGAATATTATTTAATAA
>CALSBZ010039095.1:7975-18087 GCA_943591055.1 Gobionotothen gibberifrons | reverse complement strand
CAGGTATTTGTGTTCAACATGTAAGAAGTAGAAAGTACAGGTATTTGGGTTCAACGTGTAAGAAGTAGAAAGTACAGGTATTTGTGTTCAACATGTAAGAAGTAGAAAGAACAGGTATTTGTGTTCAACATGTAAGAAGTAGAAAGTACAGGTATTTGTGTTCAACATGTAAGAAGTAGAAAGTACAGGTATTTGGGTTCAACATGTAAGAAGTAGAAAGTACAGGTATTTGTGTTCAAAATGTAAGAAGTAAAAATTACAGGTATTTGTGTTCAAAATGTAAGAAGTAGAAAGTACAGGTATTTGAGTTCAACATGTAAGAAGTCAAAGTCGTCAGAAGAATAAGTAGTGGAGTAAAGTACTGATACCAGAAACATGTACTTAAGTACAGTAACAAAGTATTTGTACTCCACTACTTCCCACCTCTAAACACATCCTTTACTCAAGTAGAAGTACAGATACTCGTGTTTAAAAATACTCTGGTGAAAGTAGAAGTACTGACTAAACTTCTTTACTCAAGTAAAAGTAAAGAGGCTTTGAAATGTACTTCAGTAAAAAGTACCCATAACTAGCAGCTGTTTTTTTTTAAAGCCAGAAATGCTCAAAAGTGTTCTGATGTTAGTCGGTGATTTTACAATAAAAATGTGTTTTCTAAAATCAAGTTAGATTCATTTCCTGAAACAAGATGATCCTTCTTTTACGAATACCACAGCAGCTAAAAAAACATGTTATTAGGTCTTGTATCAAGTGTGAGGACATATTCTGACTGGAAATCAGACACATATACTTTTGACGTAAACATCTGTCCTCAGAGAGCAGACTCACGTGTTCGCAGGACTCTGTGGTAAAGGCTTCACACCTGAGGGCTGTCGGCCACGCAAAACCAAACTTTATCATCAGAGGTTCGCAGCTGGAGCGAGCGTGTTCACAGAGCGTCCTGCAGGGGGGCCGCGGCGTCCCCACCACACACTCAGGGGCGTACACGGAGCACAGGAAGGGCTGGAGGTGAGGGGAGCAGTTCACTTTAACCAGAGGAAAATACTGATGTATCTCCAGGCCGGCATCCTCCTGAGAGACGTGGCCCAGGAGGTTCGGCAGCACAGTCTGAGAGTAGGGAAGGTTTCTGCACAGAGGGATGGTGATGTCCTCACATGATGCAGACGATGGTTGAGCGAAACCTTGAATCTGAAAGAATGGAGATACAAAAATATGTGAAAAATGTAGTTATTTGGCATGGCTGAGTGTCTTAATGGCTTTCACCTAAAAATGTCCCTCAAAGAGAAAAGGTAGCAACCAGAGAGAGACTCAAATGGACCACAAAGAAAAAACAACTTCTACGAGATCCTAAGAATACAAAGAGGTGCAAAACGGCTCCGAAGAGAAACAAGATGAACTCAAAACAACTACAAAAGGTGGCACATAGTAAAATCACTATGTAACAGTTGTGCTCCTATTGGCTAGCGCTCCAACACATTGAACGTGATAGGCTAAGAGGCGGGACATCTCTAAGCTGGTTGACCACACAACAGCTAACCAATCAGAACAGACTGGGCTCTGGTTTCAGACAGAGGGTGAAAAGAGGTGGAGAGGACTCTTTAAAGTAGAGACACTACTGATATACACCTGAACATCAGCAGGAGAGGACTCTTTAAAGTAGAGACACTACTGATATACACCTGAACATAAGCAGGAGAGGACTCTTTAAAGTAGAGACACTACATACTGATATACACCTGAACATCAGCAGGAGAGAACTCTTTAAAGTAGAGACACTACATACTCATATACACCTGAACATCAGCAGGAGAGGACTCTTTAAAGTAGAGACACGACATACTGATATACACCTGAACATCAGCAGGAGAGGACTCTTTAAAGTAGAGACACTACATACTGATATACACCTGAACATCAGCAGGAGAGGACTCTTTAAAGTAGAGACACTACAGTACATACTGATATACACCTGAACATCAGCAGGAGAGAACTCTTTAAAGTAGAGACACTACATACTGATATACACCTGAACATCAGCAGGATAGGACTCTTTAAAGTAGAGACACTACATACTGATATACACCTGAACATCAGCAGGAGAGGACTCTTTAAAGTAGAGACACTACATACTGATATGAACCTGAAAGTAGAAAACGAGGAAGAGGAGACTTACGTTCTCGCAGCTCTCGGTGGTGAAGGCTTCACATCGCAGGGCTTCTGGCCACTGGATGTCGTATTTGTTCATCAGGGATTCACAGCCCGACCTGGCCTTCTCGCAGAGCGTCCTGCAGGGAGGCCGACGAGCGCCAGACACACACTTCGGAGTGTAGACGGAGCACAGGAAAGGCTTCAGGTGAGAGGAGCAGCCCACTTGGATGAGAGGGGAATACTTGTTTATCTCCAGGCCGGCCTCCTCCTGAGAGGCGTGGCCCAGGAGGTTCGGCAGCACAGTCTCCGTGTACGTCTGGTCCCGGCACAGAGCCACGCTGATCTCCTCACATGTAGCCGACGATGTTTGAGCGGGGCTGGAGACCTGACCCTACAGGAACAGAAACAAATCAGCGCTGTCCATAAAACCACTTCAAAGGTTTTATTGTCATATGCACATACGCTACAGTGTAGATGTGTCAATGAAAATCTTAGGTCACAGGCTCCTCCAACAGTGCAACATGAATATATATAGGACATCATAGAACAAATACAACAGATACAATAGAATATAAATAGTGCAAGAAGAGTACAAGAATATGATATATAAGATGCACATAGATGAATGTTTTCACACTGACCTGCATGCAGTTGTTCTCGGGCAGAGTGTCGCAGCGGAGCCTCGACGGCCAGCTGATCCTTTTGGCTTTCAGCGGAGCTTCGCAGTCCGTCCTCACCTTCTCACACAGCGCTCGGCACGGCCTCATCCGAGCGTCCTCCTCCGAGCCGCACTCCGGCACCACGACCCGGCACATGAGCACGGCCACGTTCGGAGAGCACGAAGTCTCCACGATCTGACCGATCTCCCGCAGGTTGTACCCCATCGCTCCTGTCGGATGTTGGGTGGTGGAGTACTCTAAACCCTGACAAAAGGTGGAGGTCATGGGCTTGCAGTTTGTCCTGCTTAGTGCCCGCAGAGGAACCAGCAGCGAACCCAGAAACACTAAAAACAAACACTCCATGGCTCTCTGAAAGCTCTCAAAACTGTGCGCTGCTTCACAAAGACTTCAGAGGTTTAGTCGTTTCTTCTTCTCTGCTCAGGGGGTGGAGTAGGAGTCCACGAATGGAGTGTCTGCGCTGATTTAGGACCCCTGCTGAGGTCACAAATCAATGAGATGCTCCACACGTAATGCAAGCTAAACTGGTCTCAGAGCAGCGTTCTGGAGAACATCTGGTTGTGATCGAGTGCTTTCAGAGGAACCTGGGGGGCAATAAAGAGTTTCTGCATGGAAAGTATTTCAACACCAATGAGATTGAGAAATTCTGTGTAAACATGTTGCAATACAAAAAAAAAAGAACTCAAGTCCTCTCTGGTTTTTATTTCCATAATAAAGACATTGTGTTTGTTTATCTTCTGCTCTACTGATCTTATGTTTGCCTTTTCTCCCTTCGATGTACATTTCTCTGCTGTGCGATGAACAAAGGGTTTGAGATTTGACCGCAAACAGGACTAGTTGATTCTCTCATGCAGGCTGGTTCACTTTCTTGTTTTAAAGATACCAGACTTATGTTTTCGTTCTAAAAATAAGTCTGAGCTTTAAGTCGTGAGGACGCCTGAAGATAAAGGTTATTTGTTATTCTGCTCTTTGGGGTTTTCCCTCTCCTGTAGTGTGTTATAGGTTTTAGTGCATGTTAATGGTCTCCAAAGGCTAAGGACAGAGGGTGTAGTTTTTCTCATATTGATATTCTGAACAATCTGTGCTGTTGTATTTGCTGCAAAGTGTCCCTACTGTAGGCTATTTTTATTATATGTACAGCACTTTGGCTCGACCAAAAAGTTTCTCTCCCAAACACTATGGAATTATCCGATTGGCTAGCGCTCCAACACATTGTACGTGATAGGCTAACCCCCTGATCCCACTGCGAGCGTCTGCGCTACGTTACGTTGTGGCTGAGCCCTGCTGCGACCTCCTCCTGCGTCATAACCCACCAGGCGCGTTTCAAAACGTTGTGGAAGCGGAGCGTCATATGTGCAGCCTCGCAGTTGTTGTTGATTTTGGAATATTTCCTGGACATTTGTACTTCTACAAGTAGGCTACGTAGTTACATGGTTTATGTTTGTGTCTGTTTAAATCGTGTTTATTGTTGTTATTTCCTATTTTGTTGTGTTGTAGACTACAGACAAAGTTAAGAATAATTGTAATATCCCAGTTATAAACGACATGAATCAAAGATATGTTGCTGTATTTTAGTGGTAAAACAATGCATTCATCATCATAATTATTCTATATATATAATTTACACAGTGCCTGTAAACCGGAGGAGAGCGCTGGCATTTCTCCTCCTACTTGAAAGACTGGAGGGATAGGGGCTGCAAAAGTGTGTGTGTATACATGTATATGGTCTGAACGTTCCACTTCCTGCCTGCCCGACATTACCTTACGGCTGCGCCGCGTCAAAAATAGGATTCATCCTATATTTTAGAAATTCCTTGCGGCGAGGAGCTTCTGGGACGCTTCGAGTCGCGGCGTAGCGTGGCGCAGCGGGTCTGGTGGAATAGCACCCATTGACTAGAGTGGCCGCGAACGCTAAAAACCCAGCAGACGGAACGTAGCGTGGCGTAGAAGCGCCCGGTGGGATCAGGGGGTAAGGGACGGGACATCTCTAAGCGGTTGAACAATCACAGCAGAGCCGGCCAGCTAACCAATCAGAGCAGACTGAGCTCTGGTTTCAGACAGAGGGTGAAAAGAGGTGCTGCAGCACAGGCAGTATGAGTGAGATAAAGAGCTTTTTGAACATTAAAGCATGGAGACATGTCCCAGTGGAGACATAGTAAAATGAAGCCTGAACATGTGCATAACAGGGCCAGTTTAATTGGAAAAACAGAGGCGAAAATATAAAAACAGTAAGACTTTGGGTTTGTGTTTTAAAAGAGAATTTGACTTTTTTGTAATCTTGAGTTAATTCTCAGAAAGTAAGCGTGACTTTTCCCAACAAAGAGAAACGTATACAGTTTGTTAGGATTTCCTTTTTGCTCCTCCATGTCCTCGAGCCTTCAGAGCCACCAGCACAAAGTTTCTGGGAGAAAGGTTTGGGTCGAAGAGAGGAACCAGCCGACTGTCCACACCTGCAGGAAGAGGAAGATTCAGTTATTAAAATGCAAATACAAATAGATAAAGGGCCTGTATTGAAATTATTTTAACTTTTCAGAAAGCGCTGGCAACGACACTGTATGAAATGTTATCCTGTAGTTCCTTTATAGCCCAACATTAGCCACCTTTAGCTTAGCGGTGGTGACGTGAAGTCATCTGACCGTGCTGTAGTTCCTTTATAGCCCAACATTAGCCTCCTTTAGCTTAGCGGTGGTAACGTGAAGTCATGTGACCGTGCTGTAGTTCCTTTATAGCCCAACATTAGCCACCTTTAGCTTAGCGGTGGTGACGTGAAGTCATGTGACCGTGCTGTAGTTCCTTTATAGCCCAACATTAGCCACCTTTAGCTTAGCGGTGGTGATGTGAAGTCATGTGACCGTGCTGTAGTTCCTTTATAGCCCAACATTAGCCGCCTTTAGCTTAGCGGTGGCGACGTGAAACGACGTGAAGTCATGTGAACGTTAGCTTTTTACTTCAGAAATCATAAAGTGGTGTTAATATGTGGAGATTATCCTGCTGAACTCAACGTGTTAGAATCATAAATGTTTTGTTTGACAGAGATAATTTTCTGCAAAAATCACATGTAGAAATCCCATTGGCTTTTATTTGTGGAAGGAACAAGGAAGTGCATGTCCTGATGAAACGCTGGGATTAACCTCTCTTTAGTGCCCTGCTTCCTACATAAAGAACTCTATGAGCAGACATCAGCCTTAGAGCAGCAGTCCTCACCGTTCTCCTGCAGGTAGATGATGCGGTCCAGCAGCACCAGCGTCTCCACCACCGGAGCCAGCAGCAGGGCGAGGCTGAAGAACACCACCACCCGGCCCTGCTGCTCCAACATGGCCTCCACCCGCCCCCCATCCAGAGGCAGGTCGGGGGGCAGGCCGACCCGCGGCAGGCCCAGACGGGCGTACCTGAGGGGGACATTAAATCTCAAATAGTGGCCTTTAATCATTGCTGACTAAGGATGGGTTTTTTAATGTCTTTTATACATGAGTCCCCGGTGTGTCAGGGAAGTATCAGAAAATAAAACCCTCTCTCTTTTCCTCCTTACCCACATCACTAAAAACGGGGGAACAACGGAGCTGATCCAGATTTTTGTCCGATATACCCAACCCAGTCTCACGGCATTTCGTGTTATAGTCACGAAATGTAATCTATTGATTCGTGATCACCAACACGATTTCCCCTTTTTTTTTCGTGTCACACAGAACGATTTTAAAAGCAATGTATTTCTATTGGTAGTATGTTTCGTGCCTGCACCACGTCTTTTTGTCCAGTCGGGTCATGGAATACCGGAAGCTGTGTGGTTCATAAAAACATGTTCTCACTCAATATCAAGCCACGATTATCGCTTTTATTTTAAATTCTATAATGTCTGACTTTTTTTGCCGTCCGTGAGGAAAATAAATAGCAGAATATGACAGTTTAATGGTGGAGGTATACACACATATTGATAGATGTCTTGTAATGCACTTTTGAGGAACCTGCGACCCAAGTTTTTCATTCATTGCATAACTACACCGTAGTTGTGTCAATAAACCTTAGAATAGCAATTATATACAGTCTTTGATTAACTATTAGTAGAGAATAACGAGTAATGAATATACTTTATTACTCGTTTCCATTCATGTCAATTCAGATAAATGTTTAGTCTTCTCAAGCACCAACTATCAAATATCTCTCCTGATTGTTGGCACTTGACAATCACCTTCCCTGAATTTTACTCAGGTGTAACTAAAGTCTGATTTAAGGGTTGTTTTATTTCACATCATTAATCAGAATCTGCAAAGTAACTCAAATAAATGTAGTGGAGTAAAAATACCAGGTTAACCTCTGAATTGTAGTGGAGTAGAATTACAAGTAACAATAAATTGCATGTTTTACATGCTGCTGTGTATTACTTGGGATCAATAAAGTATATCTTATCTTAAGATGATCGATGGCTACTGCCATATTTGCAAAATGTGCCTCTGAACCTTGACAAGTGCATGTTTCAGGCTTATCAATGAACAACAGGAGGGGTCACAAACATAAGACCAGCTGTTAAATAAAGCTCTTCTGACCTTAACTGTCATGTGGGTATATATTAATGCTGCCTATTATGGACACAAGCAATTTTCACTCAATTATTAATTATATGTTTTACATTTGATAACACCAATGTGTTTCCTATCGCCTAAACCTCCAGGATGTACACAGTTTAATACTGGCAACTTCTAATTGTGGGAAAAACGAAAACGTCTTTTAGAACTACAATTCTCAGTAGAGACGTGCCATAGAACAGGTTGCGAAATACACAATAGCCAGCATGTGTAGTTCGGGGGGGTAGACTCATTCGAATCCAGTTTTGATATTGAGTAAGAACATGTTTTTATGAACCCCACAGCTTCTGGTCTTCCAAGACCCGACCGGACAAAAAGACGTGATGCAGGCACGAAACATACTACCAATAGAAATACTATAGCGACAGCAGGAAACAAACAAAGTCGCTGAGAGGCTGAGGCCGGGCCTGTTTGATATTGTGTGACACGCTACAAAAAAGTACTTGCTGAAATCAAAAACTCTGTTGCAAAATAATGTGGTTTAATGAAAACTGGGATAATCAACTTATACTCCTTGGACATGTACATCGTTATATTAATCGAAGCAATCATTTCAACTAGCGGTCAACAAAAAAGTACAACGGCCCTGTGTCACGCTCTCTTCCACACACACACCTCACGCAGGTGAACAGGATTATAATGAGTGCCGCCCATATCCATGTGACCCAAGCTAACCAATCAATAGAGATCAAACAAATATCTTATATTAAAACTAGGGCCGGGACTCGATTAAAAAAATTAATCTAATTATTTAGAGGCTTTGTAATTAATTAATCGAAATTAATCGCATTTTTAATCACATATAAATAAAGCTGCTGGATTCTTTTTGTCACTTTTTGGGCGATTTTTTCGGTTTTAACGATTAATTTGCATTTTTACTTTCCTACGGTTTGTGAAATGGCTGAACCGAAAAATCGCGATTTAAAAACATTTCTAGACTCCGCAGATTTGTTTTGCTTTAAGGGACTCCGTAGCTTACTCTCTCACAGTTCGTTCATGTCGCTGCAGCTGCTCCCCCGTGCTCCCCGCATCCCCTTCACAGCGCCTCTCATTTTCTCTTCAGACATCATAGAAGCCGTTTTTGTTCTTGTTCCTTCTGTGGAACCTCCCGCCACCTCTTTGTCTTTACCATCCATCTTCTTTACAGCTTTTCCTGACGTTTCTCAGTTTTTTTCCGCTGCTCTCAGCTCCTCCGTTTCCACTTCCTCATTCTTCTCCGTCTCAAACATTCCTGACATTCCAGAACGCACGTTTTTATTCTCCGTGTTTTTCACCAAACTGTCCATCCAAAGATTGTCTGATGAACGTTAGTTGGTGCTCCAGTATAATCGGTACGCCTGAAACTCATCCAGTGAGAAACGTTCCGTGGTGCAAAAATAAGTGCGATTAAAATGCGTTAACATTTTTAACGAGTTAATTTTTGTGTAATTAATTAATCTTAATTAACGCGTTAAAGTCCCGGCCCTAATTAAAACATAAAGGATTACTAAACATGTTTCATGGCTCCTAAAAATACATTGACTCGAAACAAAGGGGAAAATAGTGATGGTGAACATGAATCAATAGACTACATTTCGTGACTATAATACGAAATGCCGTGAGACTGGGCTGGATATGACGTAATGTCTGAAATGTGGACCCACGGCCCGATCAGAAACGTTGCTATCAGAAACAATGCCCGACAGTTTTGGACGTAATATGGTCGGTGTTTACATTAGCATGCTAACACTCAGAGCTAACCTGTACTGGAGAGCATGTGTGTGAAGAAGCAGGAAATAAAAAAAGAAACTCCCCTTGTGGTAAAGCCGCAGGAGAAAAAGCCTTTGAGCTCCATACTGTTTCAGAAACAATCCTTGATGTGGTATTGAACAGGATGGCGTTTAATCACCGCAGCATTTAGCTGGGATTTCTACAATGCATGATCTGTTTGGTATTTTGAGAAAAACACTTCATAGAGATGTTTTTTATATATTTCTATGTAGCTGAGACCTATAATATATGCCTACAAATTGCATAATAGGAAACCTTTATCATAGTAAACGTGTGTGTGCGTCCCCTCACTCAGTAAATGTCAGCAGGTGGGCTTTCTTCACGGTCTGGACCCCCGCTCTGCGCAGCTCGGGCCTCTGCTCCCTGATGAAGGTCTCCAGCGTGGCTCTGTAACAGTGCGTCCTCAGCAGCTGGCTTTCCTCCCAAAGCCTCCGCCTGTAGTCCTCCAGCGCGTGGCACGCCGCCTCCCGGGCCTTGTAGGACAGCTGGTGTCCCGGCAGCCCCCCCACCCAGGAGCTCATGGGGTATCCGAACTCTGAGGGTTGCTGCATCGCCTCCTGGAGCCTCTGAAAACAGGAAACAGGAAACACGTTAGGTGACCCTTTCTTACCGGCAGAGCGGAGGAAAACTGTCAGTGGTTAATGTGGGAGCATCACAACAGACAAAGCAACAACTTAAAGGTCACCCATTACGCAAAATCCACTTCTTCATGTCTCTTCTACATCAACATGTGTCCCGTCTTCTTCATGTCTCTTCTACATCAACATGTGTCCCCTCTTCTTCATGTCTCTTCTACATCAACATGTGTCCCCTCTTCTTCATGTCTCTTCTACATCAACATGTGTCCCCTCTTCTTCATGTCTCTTCTACATCAACATGTGTCCCCTCTTCTTCATGTCTCTTCTACATCAACATGAAGAAGAGGGGACACATGTTGATG
>CALSBZ010039088.1:14662-26501 GCA_943591055.1 Gobionotothen gibberifrons | reverse complement strand
TGTGTGTGTGTGTGTGTGTGTGTGTGTGTGTGTGTGTGTGTGTGTGTACACATGCAGAAATACTGTTCTTCACAGCCTTGCCAAAATATGTTGTGCACATTAAACAGAATACATGCAGATAAGATTTCAGATGATGTTATGCTCTAAAAACATTGAACAGCATACCTTTTTGTATATTTTATAGAATAAACACTATAACATATACACATGGCCTAAGGTAGTACATGCACGTGATCATTAAATGTGAGAAAAGATGATAGCCAACATGCCTTTTTGCAGGATTGTGTGTGTCTATCTGTTAGTGGACAGACTACCTCAGGCATTCATGTGAACATATCCTTAAAATGGATGTGTTCAGACATGCATGGGTGACATTTACTGCATATGGAAAATGGAAAGAGAGGGAAACGGACATCTTGCTCTGTATAATATCAGTGGGAGAAACACGCAGCTTTGTCATATTTCACTCACTCTGATGCCGTCTGTGGCAATGCTGTGTCCTCATCCCTTTCATCTGAAAAAGCCAACACAGAATATTATAAATGAAGTCTGAGTGTTGCAAGAAAAGCTCAGACATTGCATGTGCAAAAAAAGCCATTTTATTTGTGCAGCATCCTAAAAAGACACGTCGGACTGAAATGAATAAGTAAGCAAAAAAAGAACATTATGTTCAATAGGTTTCATGCTTTTCTTTGTAGCTTTTAATAAAGTAAAGTACTCAATTAACCTAATAAGTTACTACAGTTAATGACAGAAACTGCTATTCAATATTCTCTAAGTGCTTTAATTTGATTACTTCCCACTGACCAATATACATAATTAACCGTAGTTCAGTAAACCTCAATGTTAATGGATTGATCCTTAACATTAATTATATAATTGGAAATGTGAGAAACTTGCTGTTATGTAATTATAATTATTTGTATAGGCCTGACGAGAGTCTGTTTTCAGTCTGAAATCTGTTTCTTTGTCTTGTTTGGAAACACGACTGTCCAGCAGAGGGCAGTGTGCACAAAGGATTAATAGCCTATATGCATTGTATGAGTACAGTATGAGTACATATGGGGTGGAAAGATCACACAGAGCATTAAGAGCAGTCATTCATTGCATACAGTAAATTAATCCAACGTATATATAAATATATAAACTCTTTTTAAAAGCACTTACACACAGAGCGTTACATGATCAGTAGCAGATGTTCTAAGAGAAACAGTGAGGGCGTACTGTTGACGTTTTGTAAACAGACCTATTATTGCGAAACAGTAAAAGAAAGGTTCCAAGTTGTATCAAAGAAGTTAACATCACAAAAAAAATTGCAATTTGGATAATACACTCCTATTGATTTCTCTTCACGGGGTCAAAGGGACCCTGTTTTGGGATCCCAAGCCTCTCAGGAAGGATGATTTTCCAATCTGCAGAGCATGCGGTCTCCTCTGTTCAAACACAGCCTTACAGCTTCCTGTCAGCTCCTCGGGAACGGCTGTCAGATGTCACACTGGAGCTGATTCCACTCGAGAGAGGTGCCACTCATATCCCTGCTGCACACAGTAACAGAAAAACACAGGAACAGGAACTCATTTTGCAAGTCATGTGTGTATGGTATACCTTTAATTAACGTGACAACCATTTCGAATACATATGGTTAGTTTGTCCTGAAAAGAAAGACGTGTATTAGTTGAGTATGCCTTTCAAGCTTGAGGTTATACATGCATTATTAAACAAGGATATCAAACGAACCAAACATATTAAAAAAGGGCTTTGACATCTTAGGCTAATATGAGGTTTATATGAGAAAGAAATGGCACGATGTAAAGACAGGAATAGAATAGAACCAGATGATTGTAAACAAAAGAAAATAGGGGTGTGTGGGTAATTGTGTGAACATGAAATCCTGAACACTTGCACCTGGAATAGTGTTTAAAATATTGGGGTGGATTGTGGTTACTAGGACGCAGATAGAGATGAAGGCCTCTCTGAAACACAACAACAGCATCACTCCCCACAGTCTACCATTGCTGCGATCTGTGGGAGCCAGAGAGGAGCCCTGCAGAGTGACAGGCGTGCAGCACAGCCAATGGAGAGGCTCGCTGACGCACGACGCGGACCAATCCAGTGCCTCTGTGGGCGGGGCTTCATCCGTGCATTCTGATTGAATCGGTCCAGTTTGTATTAGTTGGACGAGCAAGCAAGGGGGAGCAGGAAGAAACGAGGGAGGGGGTTACCCTTTCACTAAATTGTGTGGAGACACCGGCCGGGCGTTGCTCTGTTTTCCCAGATGCGGAGTGATTTGAGAGAAAGCAGGGCGCGCCAAATCGTGACGTCTTATTGTCTGAGATGCCTGGATCTTCCCAGGCTGCCTGTACGAGGATGCATCGGATGAGAAGTGCGCAGGGATGCCTCCGTTGAACATGCTCAAACAGGGCGTCTGTTACCATGTTGCTATGATGAAGGCTCCTTCCTTTTTGTTGTGATCCGCGCACCGCTCTGTGGACACAAAACGCTCATTTCGTCCGTTCCCGCGAAGAGCATTGCGCACTGCAGTGAAAACAGGATATCGTGTTGTGGATTTTGAATTGGCTGGTGAGTATTATACCTAATGAGCTGCTACTCATCTGGGTATCAATCCCCCCAGTATAAGCTGTGTGCATCCTGCAGAGCGTGTTGCTACACGTTCAATGTGAGCAGCTTTGTCCAGTGGTGAGAGCCACTCTCCAAAGGGAACAGATGAGAGGCAAACAATACCATCCACCACTGAAGTTGACAGCGCCTTGGGAGAAGGATGCTGGCTTTGGGAGGAAGCTTAAAACCTACAGGAATCATACCAAGATAATAGCACAGCCTGGGCTCGTGATGAAAGTCCTCCGCAGGAAGAGGATTGTGTTATTCATGGCCTACTTCTTACTGCTGGTCCTCACGATGCTTAACTTGGCTAATTATAAATGGACTAAGGAGCCTCAGCAGTGTAACCATCAGATGAGGAGCACCACTTATCAGGGCAGATCTGACATTCGCTTCCTGTACAGGCCCTCTCTGGCTAAAAAGAGGCAGCTCATCTACGTGCTGACCACCTGGAGGTCGGGGTCCTCCTTTTTCGGGGAGCTTTTTAACCAAAACCCAGAAGTGTTCTTCTTGTACGAGCCCATGTGGCACATCTGGCAGAAACTGTACCCTGGCGACGCGGTGTCTTTACAAGGAGCAGCCAGGGACATGCTGAGCTCCTTGTACCGCTGCGACCTGTCTGTTTTCCAACTTTACAACAGCCCCGGGGGCAAGAATTTTACCTCCCTGGGACTGTTTGGGGCCACCCTCAATAAAGTGGTGTGCTCCTACCCCCTCTGCTCAGCCTACAGGAAAGAGGTGGTGGGGATGGTGGACGATAAGTTGTGTAAAAAGTGCCCCCCTCAAAGCCTTAGACTGTTGGAGGAGGAGTGCCTCAAATATAGCACCATAGTCATTAAAGGGGTACGCATTTTGGACGTTAACGTGCTGGCCCCCCTCATGGAGGACCCATCGTTGGATTTGAAGGTGATACACCTGGTCAGAGACCCGCGGGCCGTGGCTAACTCCAGGATCAAATCCAGACACGGCCTGATAAGGGAGAATTTACAGGTGGTGCGCAGCAGGGATCCTAAACTTCGCCGGATCCCTTTCGTGGACCCCGGTCACAAAGCCAACAAGAAGGACGGCGCGGACTACCACTCCATCGGAGCCATGGAGGTGATCTGTGACCGCACCTCCAGGACTCTGAGGACTGCCTTAAACCCGCCCAGCTGGCTGAAGGGGAAATACATGGCGGTGAGGTACGAGGACCTGGTGGAGAACCCCGTGAAGACCCTGAAGAACATCTACCACTTCGCCAACCTCACCGCCAACCACGACATCGAGACGTTTGCTCTGAACATGACCAGCGGCTCCAGCTCCTCCTCCAAGCCCTTCATCGTCTCGTCCAGGAACGCCACACAAGCTGCTAGTGCATGGAGAACAGTGCTGAGCATTCAACAGATCAAACAAGTGGAGGACTACTGCCACCACGCCATGTCTGTTCTGGGCTACGAGAGAGTCAGAACAGCCGGGGAGGCCAAGGACTTGAGCAAACCACTACTGACACACTCCAAACTGTGAAATCGCCACCAAAGACCTTTTTAATTTAATGTTGCATCGAGTGCCGTTTCTTCTTCTTCTTATCGTGGAATTAAAAAGCTTTACTTTGAATCACTGTTGGAGGAGCTCCGCTGGCCTCACTGGGAATGTATCATGTTTCTCTCCGTTGACTCGCAGTGGTGTTTGAAGGGACCACTTTCTTTTATACTGGAATATTGGATGTGTTTGACAATTGCAAAGGCCTTTTGATCAAGGATTTAAATAGTGAAGCTGCAAGGAAAAGGAAAAAAAGAACAACTGTATACTTCATGTATCTTGTTATGATGACATTTCAAAGTGGGGTTATTTTTGAATGTTCCAAACCTTACAAAAAAAAACTGTTTTTTCAGTCTCCATACTGTCTGTAAAAGTGAAAAAAAGATCAACTGCCCATTGTTGATGTCTGTTTGTAAGACCTGGTTTAAGTCAGAGACAATCAATTGGTTTGTTGACGTGCCATAGGTAGAGGTGTGATGACTAGGCTACATCGGAGCAGCTAGTGCTACGTCTAGATTTCTAAAAAGAGTATGTTTTGATTTCTCACTAAATCCTCATAGGATGATATCATGCACTGTGGACTGTGTCGTGGCTCTGGAGCAGGAAGTCTCTCTGTGTCAGTGTAAGCAGTCTGTTCTACCATTTCAAATGTTTACAATTGCTTGCTCTTATAAAAACACATGGTCTGGGAATAATGCATTGAGTAAAGTTCACAGTTAACAAGACGGTTTTACGCTTTTGTGTTGAAGAATACCCCACACTGCTGCTGTGCATGTACATCATGATACTAAACATACAACAACGGTGGTTCTCAAAGTACGGTGCATGAGGAACAGTTACACATTTAAAGGGGCCCTATTATGCACATTTTCAGGGTGATAGTTGTATTTAGTGGCTCTACTGTGACTTTCTTACTTGCTTTTAATGCTCAAAAAGCCCTTTATTTTTCTCATTTACCTCCAAAAGCATAATACTAGATGTAATCAATATTGTTATAACAAGATACGTTATTAACATATATTTTAATAATGATTTTTCCAAGGCATACCTTATTCCAGTGCCTTTCCTCACCATTTGAGAACCATCGTGCAGGAGTAATGTCACACACGTGTTGCTATTAGCTACATAACTTAAAGGCCCCCTGTGGAGTTTGACTGTAAACACATTTTCTACCATTCAACGTTACTCAGTATTCTGGAGGTCTAAGTGAGGTGTTTAATTCATATTTTACTGGTTTAAGTCGACGTTTCATTTCTAGCCGTCTTATCCTGCATTTGCTGATGCCTTTTTCTTTGTGATGAACAGCTGCTTTCACTTCAGTAGAAAGGTTCATAGCATGCATAAGCATTCGTGGGAACGAAAACTAACAAAGGAAGGAACCAAACAAATGTTCCTCTTTAAAGGGGACCTATCATGCAAAATACACTATTGTTAAAATATAGCATGATAGGTCACCTTTAATGATACTAGTGGTCAAGAACTCCACAGGGTGCCTTTTAAGTACGTGTCGTAAAGTGTGCTTCCTAATAATTAGAAATACTGTATTCATTATTCAATATGACAAATCAGCTCAAAAAGGGAAATACACTTTGACTTGAATGCAAAGGTACAAGTATAAGAGAGCTGAATTTCCACCACCTACTCCATCCAGATTTCAATGCGAGTGCTGAGATGTACAGATGTGATCTCGCTTCAGTAAAACAGCTCAGTAACATTCGGTTTGCAATACTCATATGGAAAGCTCAGAACTATTGCAAGCCCTCGTTTCTCCTTCTTGCAGGAAGCTGGTGGGCGTAACCGTAAAACATGTTTTTCTGACACTGCACTTGATTTTTAAAATGTCAAATTTTGATATTTAGATCATCACCGACAGAATGTGTTATCGTGCATTGCGTTGGGATGATCTATTGAACAGGTAATAGATCCAAATCTCACCAAAACTAGTCAAATTAGACGAGAAATCTAAGAGGAACAGCTCCTTTTAAGGATGTCAAATTGAGGGTCCTTCGCTTTTATAATCAAGTAGAAAACGAAGGAGAATGCATGTATTTTCTTGCAGCAGTTGAGGAGTGAAACAGCAGCATTCCTTCGATGCAGCCATGCATGCATTCACATCATAACATAGACAGGCCTCAGTTAAAGTTCAAGGACAATGGCGTTATTATTAATGCGAGGGAAACAGTCTGCATATTCACACAGCCTACCCTTCACAGATTTGATTTGTGCTTTACGCGACACCCCGCCTCACACAAAGGGGGGATGGTAGCCCCGCAGATTTATAATGATTCACTGAGAAAGCAGCAATCTATAAAGAAGTCAGAGAAAATGCTCACATGTTAATCGTCTCTTTGCCAAATGCTGTTAATACACTCTGGAGGTCTTCTAGCCCGCTGCAGCACGATAAGCAAGTGGTGATAAATTCAACATTTTGAATCAGTTAAAAGGATTGTAGCGGAAAACAGTGCAATCAAAGTTTAATAAGGAGTTAGGGAGGTTGGCACGCAAATACCATTCCTGCTGATTAAGGGAAATACAGTGGCTTTCAATCACAGCAGATATTCAGAAGCAATTGTCCCCAAAAAGTCAGAAACAAAGACCTGATGTAACTGTGAAGCTTAGAGCTGCTGTACTGGCATTTAAAGTGTGTTTTTCTGTGTGAAAAGTAGACCGAGCACACACTTCAAAAGCAGGATAAATCATATATTAAATTCCTTGACTGGAGCCAAAGCAGTGCATCAGGAAGTCATTTCTCCCCGAGTGTGTCAGAACAAGAGGCCTTTTTTTCGGGAGGCTCCATGGGACCTTATTTCTGAAAAAGTATGTATTGAAGTCAATGGAGAGAGAAAGATTATCTTTCGATCCCGTTTGAATTGTGCCACGAATTACACATATGATGTTTGCCAATTTAAAAGATAATTTTGCAAGTCAAACAAATTAAAATGTGTCGTAAAACTGTGAAGTAACACTTTTGTTTGTGTGAAACGCTCAATGAACTACATCTCCCGTCTCGCACCACACACCAAGACGGCCGTCACGTTGGCACATTTCACTTCTTTCTTTCAGAATGAGGTGGAAAGTATTAAAAGAGGTGAAAATCACTCCAAGTCTGGGCATGTTGAGAGCTGTACATACACACAAGGGGAGTTAGTCGGTTCCTAAGAGCCAGCATGCGGGACCGGGACTCTGGGATTTGTAGTCTTTCTAGTTGCGTATTTTTCATAGTCTTATATTTCAACAGTTTTTGACAAACTGTGACTTTTTTGACGTGGAAATTATTATCTAAGATTGACAAACATCATATGTGTAATTCGTGGCACAATTCAAACGGGATCGAAAGATAATCTTTCTCTCTCCATTGACTTCAATATATAATTTTTCCGAAATAAGGTCCCATGGGGCGGAAGTAGATGGGCGGGACTTCACCTCTCTATAGTTTTAGCCTTAATGATTGCAGGGCTGTCGCTGGGACCTGGGAATGCCAGGGGCAGAAACAGGTTGTACCTCTTCTATTTAAAGTGGCTCTATTATGCTTTGTCTGGTGTTCCATTTCCTGTAGTGTGTTATAAAGGTTTTTGAACATTAAAGCATGGAAACATGTCACAGTAATGGCACAAAATCTCTTTAGACTTTGGTCCATCTTCTAGCAAACCGAGTTACACCTGAAGACATCCTTGTTAGCTATTGATGATTCCTCATGAATACTGATCCGCTCTGCCCTGAATGTTAACCTCACCTCAATGTTGAAACCTGTCCATTTCTCTTTGGTCGGCGCTGTGAAATCTAAGCTCCCCGAGGTGCTTCTTGTTTGCTCCCAACTGCTTGTTCTGGAGGCAGAAAATCATTGGCCAGGGAAAGAACAACCGCATCGGGTCCCAATACAAGAGAGGCAGGTTTATTGGTTCAGCACATGGAGAGAAAAGAGAGGAGGGAAGGAAGAAAAATGGATGTGGACTTACTCACTATGATACAATCAAGTGGAACAAGAGAGTGAGTGCTGCATGATGGTCATTTATTCACTCTCGAAAGCCTCCGAGCATTGGCACCACACAAATCAAGTCCATGAAATCAAATCGTCATTGAAAGCAACTGTGAAAAGACTGTTATGTAACTGGTACATAGCTAAGGGTCGGACTTCCCCCTCAGAAATGCATGCTTGTGTGCATACACGCTTAACATCTGTGTGTACGGCCTGATGCCTGTTTTCTCACCCTTCTGGTGTTGTGCCTGCAGACCCCACTCCTGCAGGCACAACACCAGAGGAAAATAGAATAGACTTGGGCTGGCCATCTGGTCCTGGAGATGTGGTCCGTCTGAATTACGCCCTTCTGTCTGTCTAGCACACATACACAATGCCATCCTCTCTCTAACTGGCTTTCTCATGAACTGTATTTCATCTTACGGGCACTGGCACAGCGCATCTGGCCGGCCAGTCTGCTGTTTCTCGTGGCCATGTGTCTGGGCTTCTGTTCTTAGGGTCTGTGGTTTCAGGGAGAGAAAAAGGGGGGAGGTGGGAGAGGGTAGAGCTCATATCGATTCATACCCGCCAGCAACGCGCCAAGAAGCTGCTTTCATAATCCTCCCTCTTAAATAATTCACCACTCTCCCTCAAAATTTCATCAGCACCTACATATAGGGAACAATATCTCCCATAGCAGCCGCCGTGTGAAGAGTGTGTTCGTAGAGGCATAAGATGAGTGGAAAAGACGAGAGGAATCAGAATTATTACAGACCTGGTGCAACACGTGCATGCGATGATATACAGACATGACAGTGTACTAGCTTCATGCCTTGGGGGGGGGGTGACACATCCGATTTATCTGGACTAATGCTCATACAGTACAGACCAGGTGGCTGATATGGCTGCAGACTAAAATACATTTTCTCATGACTCCTGTTATCTTGTGTGGCCTACCAGTGTCTGTTCCGCTTTTTTTTTAAAAGTACACAGTGGTTTTTTTAAGTACATTTATTTGCATATTTTAAGCCTGAGCTATAAATACAAAACACATGGAAAATGACATGGAAATCCCTCAAGAAGAGAAGCAAGCAAGAAGCCATTAAGCAAAAAAAGGCTATTTTGTTATTGCAACTGCCTCTGCATGTTAACCTGCATTCTTTTAAATGCTCCCTTTGAAATTCTCCTCATCAACTGTATTTAATTGGTGTCAGCACACACTGCACTTACATTTTCTACAATTAAAAACGGTCCAAAACTGACAGAACCAGATGTGCCTCAGCCATGAAAGAGTGTCACCAGCGTTACCAGAAGGAGGCATTTGGCTTTGGCAAGATAGAGAAGAGGACAGAAGGAGGAATACAACCATATAACGGGTTTGTTTTGCTCCACAAAAACGATTTGGCAGCTAAAATAGACCCGTATAGGCAAATGCCATCAAACCAGCCCTGTTATTGAAAGCTTCATCAAAAAAATCTTGGGTGGTTTTCTCTGACCACAACCCTTTTCATAATGATTTCCCACTTTATTGTCGAGAAATACACACAAGCGAGCAGTCAAATAAAAGGCAATTATTGTATTTTCAATCGAATTTGCTAGTTATTTAAAGCATTAAACAGCTTGAGGTTTAGAGCGATTTAACAATGGCCTGACTGAAGCTGTGAGAAACCTTTTAGACGTCTATTTTTGTACATTTTCACATCATCATTGATATTTCTTTAGACATTTCAAGATAAATTAGCTTTAATTCCCTGCTGCAGAACTTGTAGCATTGTGTCTCTAGAGTCTATTGCAATGGCTTGAACAGCTGTTATACTCTGCATGGCCTGGCTTTATTTACATGTTAATAGTGAAAGATTTAGTAGAGATTGGAAGCTAGTCATATATTTCCCTAGCAGTATATTTGTCAGAAGTAATGTTATTATTCCTAAAAGGGCAGTAAATCTGCACCACAAACATCAGTGACTGGTGGTTGTAGCTCTTTTCTGCAGAAGTAATAACTCACATCTTATTCCTGTGAGTAATCAGGGAAACAAAGTAGTGGTTATGACTGAAAGGAAAAGCATTTTTCACATGTTCCTCTCCATAAGCTAGCTTGCTCCAAACGCATTGTGAAATAAACAAAATACTGTATTCAAAAACATAAAACACAGCATGTGTATTTATACTGGTTTGATGTGTTATCTGGATGTTATACTCTGGGGACTGTTATCTTTGCCCTCCTCTGTCTGTATCCCGCTAACTCAAGCAGGCTAAATTTAGGCCATTTCCCTGTGTCATGCTGAGACATCCAGGTGAACGTTGTGAGAAGGGAAATGAATTCTGTGTGATGGAAATATCAGTGGCTCCCGCAGCCTCCTCGTCTCCCATCTGTCCCTCAATATCCACAGGGATCATGCAGCTAGCTCAAATGCTAAACTGACACTGTTTGAAACTCTGATCACTGTCGACTCCCATGGCGGATGTCTTTCTGTTCAGCAGTTGACACAGTGAGAAAATGAAAGAGGTTCAAACTAAGACAGAGATATGTAAGAGTATAATGCAGTTTGTTGTTGTGTCACATGAGTGGAGCCTGTTAGCTTAGCCTAGCAAAAACGGAGGGAAACAGCTAGCCTGGCCCATTTTACTAAGAGGTTTTTGTACCTTTTAACAAACAAGACATCATGTTTTATAATATGAGCTTTACATGTGCTGGTACTGTAGGTGTATTTAGTAACTAGATTAGTAATAGGTGTTTCTAGTTGTAATGCTAGGCTACTGTATAGCTGCTTTAGCTGCTAACTGCTAGTTAGCTCAAGCTTAGAAATAATAGTTTCTTCTCATCGAACTCTTATGCACAACTTTTTATCGAAGATACTGTGAAAACAATACCACATATATGATTTAACAGATGATTATTGAAAGAGGAATTCTTCATAATGAATACAAATAAGATTACAGGCTCACTCTGGTTTATCTTGAGCCTTTCTGTCAATTAGCATTGATCATGACAAAAACATTGATGGCTTAACTTGATTGAATTTATTTAAGTGCCTTTACACTGGCATATTATCAATTTTATCTAACTGAGGTATGTGAACACATTTAAGTAATATGTTTTATTGTCTCAACGTGATGAGTTTTACTTGGTTTATGAGTATTTGGCCTCAAGTTTTGATCAATTTCCAAGTTGGCATGATATGATGTGCAGAATTATTCAAGGCTATTATCAACCTGTGTCTCAGATTGAACAACAGACATGATATTTGGACATCTGTTAAGTGGGTGATCATTCATTAGTGTGCAATAATGATGGCAGAAAATGCTTAAAGTTTGTGTCTGGTTAGATGAGATATCTAAGACGTTATCTCTTACAATGAACCGTAGGCTACTCTAATTGCTTTGCAAAGCTATATGCACAGATGGATGCTTGACTAATATCCCTGATACAAATAGACACACTCCACTCTGCCAATCTTTATTTTCAAGTGATGTGAAATGTAGGTTAAATCTGCAGAGAGGGAGGGACTTTGACTCCAGGTTTCAGTAGATTGACCTTAATACTATCTCTTGGAGATCTATATGAATTGTTCTTCTCTAACACTGCAGTAATAAAGATGGAAGCTTAGGTTGAATTGTTCTTTGTTTTATCTCCTCATCCACTGCAGAGGCGTCAGAGATGTACGACGATGCAGTCTGCAATAAGGCCAAAAATGTATATCTATTATTAATATGGGGTAGTAACTAGTTTCGAGTGCACTGTGTATG
>CALSBZ010039083.1:6722-22410 GCA_943591055.1 Gobionotothen gibberifrons | reverse complement strand
TCCTGAGTCCTGAGTCCTGAGTCCTGAGTCCTGAGTCCTGAGTCCTGAGTCCTGAGTCCTGAGTCCTGATCTGAGTCCTGGACTTCGAGTCGTGGCTGAACCTGTCACTGTGGTCCTGCCTGACTCTCATCTACTTCCCTGATGGCTCCCACAGGACTGTTGACATCCTCGTGGATTCATCTTCTTATTATAGACACATGCATTTCCAAACATTCGGTCTACCTACGCTGTAAAATGTATTATCTCTTCGATTTACACACGGCATCTATTGCACGTCTGTCCGTCCTGGGAGAGGGATCCCTCCTCTGTTGCTCTCCCTGAGGTTTCTCCCATGTTCCCCTTTAAACTGTGGGTTTCTCTCTGGAAGTGTTTCCTTGTACGATGTGAGGGTCTAAGGACAGAGGGTCTAAGGACAGAGGGTCTAAGGACAGAGGGTGTCGTATTGTCATACTGATATTCTGTACAAACTGTGAAGACCACTGAGACAAATGTAACATTTGTGATATTGGGCTATATAAATAAACATTGATTGATTGATTGATTGATTGATTGATTTATTGATTGATTGATTGAGGAGAATTCACAATTTAATAAGTAAATAATTGTGCTGTTTGTTTGAACAGTTGCAGTATTTCTTATCTCTTATAAACCAGAAAAATCACACAAAAGCGTAACAATTTGAGAAAGCAATATTTATTTTTAACAGTATACAAAATACAAGTCAAAATGCACGAGGAAACACAAACATTATACCCTTTTTGATCAATGAACTACAGGCCCAGATGTAAAATGAATAATAAATGAAGCCTGTCTTTAGAACATGGAGTAAAAACTTAGTACAAAATGTGTTGACAGGTTGAATTGGACTTCAGTATTATATCATTTCCCTTATTATAAGAAGCTTCATTATATATGTTGCAGCAGTGCAAAACAGTCATAGATTACAATATATACAAAGTATTAAGAGAATACATCTCAAACAGAGACAATACTGCATCGATACACACAGGTCGATCAGAGCCTCTTATTTAAACATCTGTTTCTGCTTGTCAGCGATCACCATTGGAGTCATGCTCTCCGGGCTGAAGTCCTCATAGAGGGGCGTCTTGATGTGTCTCCAGACCACCAGACATATCCGACCTGCAAATATCGTGCAGGCCAAAGCCAACAGCACGACTACAGAGCAAAGAGAATGTATATAAATATCAGAGGGAGGGAGAAATAAGACAAGATAAGATAAGAAGTACTTTTTTGTGTTGCAGCAGCATAAAAAGACAAGGCATTGTGCAATAAACATTCAAAGAGAAACACAAGAAAGTAGAAAATATACATGTTGAATTACAAATGTACAAGTTATTATATATGCATAAGTACATAGTGTGCACATTGTCTGTGTAACTGCATGCAAACACCCTGGAGATAGAGATGTGTTCCTCACCGATGAAGGTGTTGTTTGGTGAAGGGTCTGCAGCGTTGTAGTTCTTGGAGAACACTCCGGTCAGCGCCCAGATCACAGCGGGGTAGATGGACAGGATGTACCTCACGTGTTTATCCAGGATGGTGTTTTCAAGGACAGTCCTGCAAGAAACAACACATTTGAACTTCGTAAAGGCAGTGGTGTTTCTTTACTTAAAGGAGGGGTAGCTACGTTTGAGAAACCGGCTCGAGTGCACAAAAATTCCAAAGTACACAACCGAAAAGAATCCGCCCCTTCCTTCAGACTTCCTACAGAGCACCTCCTCCAACACACGTGAACGCGCACATGACCTCAGTGAAGACTTGAAAACATCATGGCTCAATCAGATGTAAGAAAACAACACCCAAGATCATGATAATGAATGTAAAACAAATGTGTAACACAGTTATTGTCAGTGCTTATATTTTTTGAAGCTAGCATGTTTGTTTTGTGAAAATGTATTACAAATGTTACGTCTGGCTAGCTGGCGAGCTAAACACGCTGACTATTGTCATGCCCAATGACGGCACGCGCAATGACTGCACGAGTGTGTGTGTGTGTGTGTGTGTGTGTGTGTGTGTGTGTGTGTGTGTGTGTGCACGAGATTGACGGCTAAAATAATTGGTCGTAGTTTTTACAGTATTACGGCTTCCACAGATGAAATATTTGTATGGATTTTTTTTCAAAGCACTTAGAATATGCATTGCTATCAGGATATTAAGAGCATTCCATGGAATATAACAAAAAGTGTATCTCGAGCCGGTTTCTCAAACGTACCTACCCCTCCTTTAATTATTTACACTTCAGAGCAAATTCCACTAAATTTATTTGATAACTTGAGTACCTTTGAACCATTCAGATTAATAACATCTCAAGGATTTATCAAATATTATTATACGTTAAAATAGGATGAAATTCACAAGATACATCGCAGTATGAATAGGATAAGTACAACTTTTCCAGCTGCAATATTAAAGTGATTACAAGCTAATGCATCAATAATTGTTCTTTTACATTATATTTTCAAGCCTATTCGTCCGATTGTGAACCCAGAAATGCTGTATATACAAACTCATAGTATATGTTGGCCCATTTGCACATTGTAAATTAGCATAACAACGGCATGGCCCATTTATAGGATGCTTAATCAATTTCTGACATCTTCAGGAGCCAAAATGTGAACCAGAAATGTCCACCTGGGACGCCCATTTGAATGATATGTGTGTAGATGTGGACGTTTTAGAGGACGCTGGATCGATTGGATCGGACAGGTAGCTCTATTTACAATAACATGAGTACTGTGTCCACACTTTGCACTCACCACACTAACAGCAACACAGTGAGGACAGAGAGCGAGATGGTGGCCGCGTTCGTCGGGGATATCTGAGCGTCTGCTGTCAGCACGATGGTCAGGTTCACCAGCGATGCTATGGTGGTCCATGTTGCGTATATGGCGATCCCGTTCTGAACCTGCAGCAGAGACACAGAACACGCTCAGCATGCAGAGCTGACGCTGCAGATGGTTCTGAGAGGAGAACAGCTGCTGGACTCACCAGCACTCGGTGAAGCCACAGGTCCACTTTGTGGTACTTTGCCAGCCACGCTCCGTAGCTGTTGAGACCGATGCAGGAGAAGAATATCATGAGGTAGTTAGTGAGGGCGATGAGGATGAGGAAGGCAAGCGCAGCAGACATCAACCTTTGATAGAGATGGAAGATAGAACAAAGGATATGTTAACAGTTGTTGTTGCATTTATGCATTTTAATTACATGTCACTTGTTAGACGCTTAATCTTAGTGTCATCCTGTCCAATCGGCCACTATTCACATGTTTCTTGTGTGATATCCTCCTTTTTTACACATATATAACTATAAATCTACTCATATTCCTGAATCACACATCACACATTTCCCTTTTAGGGTGTTACTGCTTATGGCACCCTCAAACAAGAATTAACTCCCAGAATAGACGAAAATATAAAAAGCAACATTTGAATATGTAAAATCAGAATGAGACACATCCTTTTAACGTAGCTGGATGTCTGTAATATTCAGCTCATGCACTCAATGTGTGCACTAATCATGCCTTATGAGCTTATTGATTGTAGGTGATGACCTGTATTTGACCCTATGACCTATAAGCCTCTCCTTCATTCACATACATGCAGTCCGGGTATTTATATGTAAGAATATACAACCAATTAAAGCAAATTGTTTGCCTGTAACTTAGGGTTTCTCATTAGATACATTGCTGATTGATTTCAGTAGAAGTAAATCATGACATCTTACTTTCTGTCCCACAGGAACAACCATGCAATGTTTAAGGTCAGGTTCAAACACCAAGTCACGAAGAATCCATAAGGCAGAACGGCCGGGCTGCAGTACACCGGACCGTATGCATTCCTGAAGACAGAATCACAGGTAAGTGTTTGGTAAAAACATACAATTAAAGCAGCTCAAAATAGGCGGGTTCCTACTTCCTAAAGATGCCGGAGATGACGTAAACCATCACTAAAGCCAGGAAGACGTAAATGATGGCCCAAATGGTGAACGTCCATCCATCCGGAGTGATCTCCGTGTCAAACGCATCCGAGATGTTCTTGGTGCTCTCCAAAAAGGGATCTTTGAGCGAAAAAAAGGTACAAAATGAAGTTATTTTGACTCATTGGAAAAGTTACTTCAACATTTCTACATTAAACAAACGAAGCTTATCTCACAAAATAATATATATAGTTTAAGCATTAACACGTACCTATTCCTGGTCCTGCCAAAGCACTGAACACCATGGTGATGATGAAGAATATCAGTGAGAGCACAATGGCAATCACACGGATGATGTTGTGTTTGGCCATTTTTGGACAAGTTATCTAAAACAAAGATAAAGTATTATTAATTAAATTACTTTATACAGTAAAAAACAAGGTTTAGATTTAAAATGTGTTGAATAGAGAAGCTTTTGACCTACCGTTTATGTTGGCAGAAAGTCAAAGACTGCTGTCGAGGAAGGGCTTTCCTGGCGTTAAAAGGAGCTCGTTGTGCAACACTGAGCCCTGTATGTCCTGTCAGCACGTGTTTGAAACTCACCTCACCTGCATTTACCTTTTATTGTGTTCTTTGTTTTTCAAATGATGGACATTTTGATCTGTGGATGAATGAAAAGATAAAAGACCTGACCTTGGATTGATGACTCTGCTTCATAACTGAATTATGAAAGCTGCACTTTGATCCTGTGTAGTAGCGTTTGGTAACAGGTGCTGTCAGCCAATCACATCGCTTTGTGAGCCGGCAGGTGTGGCCAGGTGTTTTATGAACAGCCAATGAATGAGCTAACTTTCTTCTGCTGTAGAAAAAGAAAAATGCATCACAGGAGGCATTCAGATTCTTCAGACATTAGTCATGTCCCGACTGTTTTCATTACATATTACCTCCATTTCTCAAGTTATGCTTCTCTATATGTTGTCAACAGTGGAAATGAACTTAATACAAGTGCTCAAGTGTTGTATTTAAGGTACTTTTAATAGCAAATTGTATTTTGATTTACTCTAATTGAATTTGAGCTGCATCACAGTTTAGGATTCTGTGTATGAAGACTGTAAAACAACCTGTTCCTCAACATTGTAATTCATTTTACACGAAGCATCATTATACTAATTATAAATAAGGTCAGTGATATAACTCTCTCTCTATAGGAGGGAGGGGTCATCGTTCATATGGTTTAGTAACAGCAATTATGGCCTTATCAAAGCAGCAGGTGAGATCAGAGTATGCTCTTTTATTATAATGAATTATCGAGTTATGAAACGATGACTTGCTTTCACTTTTAGAGACGTTATCCAACTGTATATTACATCTGACCTCAATTCAATGTATATTATAGTGACTAGTAAAGCTATATTTGCATATTTTGATTTGAACTTATGTCTAGTTTACTTTTTTAAAGCACAATTTCACAAATAAAATGCCTGTAATTGACCCTTTTTGCAAGGTTTGATAACATTTGCAAGGCTTAACAAGTGCTGGTCCTGGGGGAAAATACGCTGAGTGTGCTGGAGCCATATGCATGCAGGTCTTTCAAGTGCAACAATGTTTGGATGCTGCAAGGTCGGTGCAGGTGTCTGTGCAGGGGGGGGGGGGTTTCTTTCATCTCAGGGACACAAGTTCATTTCTGACGGCGTTTGATTGTTGCACCTGCTGAGGGGTCAGGCAGAGTTCAGACACTCGCTGGCCTCCATTGATACCTCAAACTTAAATGGCATAGTCAATGTGTTAAAAAAAATCTATTACTGAAACTGTGATTATTATAAAAGTCCTTTGGAGCAGGGGGGTCAAACTCAAATATACAGTGGGCCGAAATAAAAAAATGCATGGGTACTAGTGGAGGGCCGGACTGGTTCAATGTTTATTGCAGAACGTATTGAAATGAACTTATTGCACATATTAAACCTGGAACTAACAAAGCTTAATTTATTGCCTAATTGATTGGAAATATGATGGTTTTGTTCTGCCTGTCACCCTGCAGGTGCATGTGATCATCGGTCAAGTTCACATTTATTTATTGTGTCTATTGAAGCTATAGTATTTGCATATTTACTTTAGAAATATGTCTGTAGCTTTTTATCCATGTATGTCAACAGAAATTAAATATTAACTGAACAACCATGCACAGTTTTGACACTTTTAACAAAAACAACAAACATGAGTAACTTTTCCCATATTTATTCATTCAAAATTTAAACAAACAAGAGTTTTAAAAAGTCTATGATTTACACTTTTTCTCAAGTTTCAACGCTTAAAAGTGTGTTGACAATAACACTCATCATTTTAAAATCAGCAACGTCAAACACTTTCTTTGTGAACATGAACACGTGCACGTGTTTGGTAAAACAAATGTTGATTTGAAATATATCTGTATAGTTCTTCAAAAACGTGTACAAATCTAGGAAGCATAATATAAATCAAAAAGCTTTAGTTTTGCAGTTTATACATTCCTGGAACTGACATTTGTCCAAGGTTTGATAACAATTTTTACACGTTATAAAATAATTTAAAAAAAAACAGCTCTAGTTTTGCAGTTTTTAAAATGTCTGCAAATCATCAGACGACAATAGAAAAAACTTAACTTCAAACTTCTTAGGATCCTCCACCAGTCTCTGTAAACATGAACTCATAAACATGTTTAAATATACACCGTGTCTTCTGTCTCTAGAACCGGGAGCCCGGCAGCACCCTGGCCGCCTTTCCCCCCTCTCTCTGCGGGCAGTAGCGGCGTGTGTGCGCCTGGTCCCCGCTGGCTCCACAGAGGGGGCAGGTGTAGCTCCAGAGGATGGGGCAGATCACTTTCCCTTCGTCTGATTTCAGCCTGTGGGACCGGTACACCGTCACAGACTCTCCGTTCTGCTTACAGAAGCGGCATCCAGGGGGGGTCCCGGTGCTGCAGCTGGTGTCCGACTGGCTGCTCACTGAGCCGGACTCCGAGGAGTTTTTACGCTCCCCTCTCCGGACGAGGCTCCAGGAGGATGCTGCTTCCTTCTCGGGGCCCTTGGTGTGTGTGAGTCCCCCATCATCCCGGGTGCTGTCCCGCAGCCGATCCAGCACTCTGCCAAGGTTCATGTAGTCATGCCACATGTCGAAGCGGCTCTGGTCCTGTCGTTGCATTGTTGTCATGTTTGGGGAAAATAGTAAATACGCAGTTTGTTGGAGCCGTATTTATACAGGTCTCTAAATTGAAACAATGTTTGGATGCTGTAAGGTGGCGCCAGGGTGTCTGCCGCGGTCTTTGGGGGGGTTCTTTCATCTCAGGGGCACACGTTCATTTCTGATGGCTTGATTGGTGCACCTGCTGAGGGGTCAGGCAGAGTGCAAACACTCTCTGATCTCGATTGCTAATATCTTGTCCCCCCAACACACACACCAGACACACAAACACTTACCCCACATGTAAAATACATAGTCAATAAACAAATATATATTACTGAAACTGTGATCGTTATAAAAGTCCTTTAGATGATGAACAGAGAGAAACTGTGAGGTCGGCCCAGAGGGGTTTTTAAATCCTCACTGAAGACCCACTTCTTCTCTCTGGCCTTCTAGTCAGAGCTGAGTACGACACCTGACATTTCCCTGTGTTTTGTTTTTATATTTCTGTTGTTATTATGATTAGCCTGTTATTATTATTAGCTACTATCGTTTTTATTATCTTTCATTATTATTATTTTGGTTTTTATATTATTTTCCTTACTTCTTCCCTGTTTTACTTGTTGTGTTAACGTCTATATAGGCCCATGTGTATGAATATGTTGGTCAATGTTTTCAAGATCATGCAAGGCTCTAAGATGATACCATAAGAAAGAATAATAATTCATTAGAAATATGATTGGTTTTTTTCTGCCTGTCATGCAAGTGATCATCGGCCTTGATGGGCCACTGATGGGCCACTGATGGCTTACTGATGGCCGCTGTCTGGCACACTTCAAAAACAGGAACATTGTTAGAGGTTAACACGTGCACCTGCTCCTTCATACAACTGAGGGGCCGACGCTGAAGCATGCATGCTGCAGACCTCTTGAAGTAGTCCTGAAAGTCTGTGTTTAATCCCTGCAGCTGTTCATGCTGTGCGTATTTTCACTCTGTGCCATGGAATTAAGTCTGCACCCAACCACGCATGGTGTATGTTCACTGTGTATTACACATGTTCAGCAAGTTGCACGAAGAAAAGGCTCCATTTCTAACCATTTACAAAGCATCGCGTAGGTGTGACGGAGGGGGGGATAGTTTGTTTGACATCGCGCATGCGCAGTGTCATACCGGCGACGGCTGTACAAACGGTGGCCTAGCGAATAATAAGTGGATTATAGAGCCCAATTTGACAGGTCAGTTGATAATAATTACATCTATTGATGACTCTTCGTATGTTTTAGCCTTATAATAAGAAGCTGTTTCATTATTTCTGTCGGCAACATTTGAATAACGTTGTGCTTGTCGCTTGAGATAATGTTACATGTCAGAGCTAGTTCAGTTAGCCACTGTTAGCTAGCTATTTTTCTGCAGTGAATTCATGGAAACTCCGTTCATTCCTATGAGAGTTTCTCAGTGGCGCTTGAAGCCAAAAAAAGGAGCGGCTGGAGGAGTCGGAAAGTACCCGTATGTGGGCCCATTGAGCATGCGCACTGGAGGTTTACCTAAACTCCGTCTCCTGCTCTAGGCTCAGTCAAATAAATAGAGAGATTACAGGGTATTTTGTTTTAAATTACTCCTCAGATCACCTTTTAGTGAAAACATGTTTATAAAAAGACAATGAGAAAAAGTATTTGTGTGCCAAAATGACGTCACACAGTTTTAGTACCACTGTTGGCCACTACGGTCATTCAAAACCTGCTTCAACGGTTGGAGTGTATTGTGTTAACAACGGCTATGACATTAGCTATCTGACAAACTGCTCCCGTGTACCTTTGCTTCAATCATTTTATATTTATTTGTGCTTTGCTAGCTTGTGAATCGATACGGGGAAGCAGCACACCCAGTCATTAGATGATTATAGGTTTTGTTGCTTATTAACCACGCAGTGTCAATAAAGCTAACCAGCTAGCTAGCTAGTATCCTCAGATGCCCCGGTTTGTTGAACTGTTTTCTGAGGATGATGCCCCGTAGATTTACATGATTTACTGATTGTTTTTGACGATTCCTATACATGATACATGCGGAAGCTGGTGGGATGTGCCATACAGACAACTCAATGCCTAAACATACATGATATATGCTTGCATTGTTTCAAGATTCAAATGTTTTGTTGTCATATGCACAGAAGCTATAGTGTAGTTTTTGCAATGAAAAGACCCAGGCTCCTTCAACGATGCAACATACATACATATCAAATAATAAGTAATAATAGGTAATATAGTGCCAACAAATATTGCAAGTTACTTTGTTGGTGATTTAAAAGAGGATTTGGCCATCTATCAGTTAAAGATTCATATTCAGATCAGGAAGTTTAAAAAAATGTTCTCCAAGTCTTACCTAAGTCTGTCTAAATAACATGTATTTCTGCATCTCTCCAGGCTACACAATGAGTCAGGGTAAGGACAATGCACGACTCAAGAGCTACAAGAACAAGTCCCTCAACACAGATGAAATGAGAAGAAGGAGAGAAGAGGAAGGCCTACAGCTTCGGAAACAGAAGAAGGATGAACAGGTGAACACAGTGGGAATATGTATTATTGTGTAGGTGGAATTATCCTCCAGGTAGGTCAAACTTAAACAGACTTAATGATTGCACGGCCAATGTTGCTCATGTCAGCGAGTACACTTGATCAGTGTAATATTGATGATGCAGTATACTGAACAAATATTTTCTTTTAATCTTTATAGCTCTTTAAGAGGAGGAATGTTGCCACAGTGGAGGATGACGGCCTCCCCGAGGAGGATGGGATGGCCGATAGCGGCTACCTGGAGTCCCAGGCTAACAACATGGATCCAAACACGGTAAGAAAAAAATCCTGCTATCCATGTGCATTCAGTGCCGGTGTTGTGTCAAATGATGCAGGGGTGCATATCGTGGCAACCAGGCTGTTCATAAAAAGCACCCCCCAAAATAAAAATATTTCTATTAATCCCATTCTCAAGCACTTGATGTAAAAATAAACAATACATTGTAAAGCACAAGTACAAGCACAAGTATACAGACGTCACAATTAAATAAAAACATATATTAAAGGTGGGGTAGGTAAGTTTGAGAAACCGGCTCGGGATACACTTGTTATATTCCATGGAATGTTCTTAACATCCCGATAGCAATGAATATCTTAAGTGCTTTGACAAAAAAACCATTAAAAAATATCATCTGTGGAAGCCGTGGCGCTGTAAAAAGCACGACCAATCATCTGAGCCGGCCCGGCTAAAGTAACTGGATGGCCTACCTGCCTGTCAGCCTTCCATCTGTGCACAAACTTATCTCGTGCCCTCATTGGTCATGTGCGCGTTCGTGTGTGTTGGAGGAGGGGCTCTGTAAGGAAGTGGCAGATTATTTCCGGTTGTGTATTTTCAAATTCTAGCGCACTCGAGCCGGTTTCTCCAAAATTACCTACCCCACCTTTAAGTAAAAAATGAACTGAAAAATAAGTGACGAATGAATGCAAAATCCAGGATTCGACAACGCAACCATCAAAAAGACAACATAGAATAGCGGACTATACGTTCAAATGCGCGTTCCCGTGTCAAGGGGTGCATTTTCCGTCATTCCCAACACATATGGAGCCAACATTGTGTTTCATCACATTTCCATTCCTGATCCGTACAGGGTGGAGTGATCTCTGAAGACATGACTCAGATGATCTTCTCCAGTAGTCCTGAGCAGCAGCTCATAGGCACTCAGCGCTTTAGGAAACTGCTTTCTAAAGGTACAACTTCATCTGTTTTAATGCATTGATGTCAGGATAATGCTTTGATAATTGCTATACTCACTTTCTGAACATTGTCTCACACAGAACCCAACCCACCCATCGATGAAGTCATCGCCACTTCAGGCGTGGTGGAGCGCTTTGTTGAGTTCCTGAAGAGGAAAGAAAACTGTACACTTCAGGTACATTTCCACAGTCTGCAGGTGTGCACAACTTCAATCAAGCTGGGGACATTTTGATTATGTGTGTGTTGTGCAGGGGGGGGGATAACATTCAGCAATTCAAAAATAATCACAGTGATAAACATGTAATGAATGTTCTATATTCTGATTATGTTTCAGTTTGAGGCTGCGTGGGTGTTGACTAACATCGCATCGGGGACATCCCATCAGACTCGGGTGGTGATCCAGGCAGGAGCTGTGCCCATTTTCATAGAGATGCTCAGCTCGGATTTCGAAGACGTACAGGAACAGGTAGGGAGGGATCCTGAGTACGGGTGTTTGTTCTTCCAGCTGGCAGTCAGGTGTAGAAAAGAACACAACAAAGTAGAAGAGATGGAGACATTTTGATGATGCTGCAGTGTTTATTTATTTATTTATTTTATTAGAATTAAATAGGTTTTATTTATTTTTTTTGTCAATTTATTGAATATGTCAGAAACAAAACATACAATAATAATAATATATATATTCCTTTTTATTTAATTTTTCTCACTCATAATTAAGTACAAAAAAATTATTAAAAAATTAAATTAAAATAAATTCTCAAATGGTCTCTGTCATGTTCAGCAGGGGCAAGAAGAAGATTAAAAAAAAGTTTTCTCGTCCTACCCTCTAGCATCCATTTCCTCTAGCATACATTTTCCGTATAAATAAAATATTAGGTCATCGTCATCGTCATCAGCGACATGTTTGTCAATCAGAAAGAAATTACTTTTACAATTACAAGAAATAACAAATGGGATTTTACAGGTCCTGTTCTTAACCATTCATGATTTGGCTCCTAAATAATACTTTCAGTTCAGATAGACTTTGACAATATTTCAGTGCATCATTAGTTATTCCACAGTCTAACACCTTTTGATGAGATGCAATGAAGTTTGGCATTTGTTCGTACGGGTGGTTTTTTGAAAATGCAGTTTCCTCTCAACACGTGTATGTTTTCTCGTGAAAAGTCCCTGGATATTATGAGGTAATTGTTGATTTGCGGCTTTGAACATCATTTGAATAGTTTTATCGTCAACCAGGTCTTGTAGTTTTAGTGTTTTTAGTTTGATAAATAATGTGTTTGTTGGTTCTCTGTACGTAGTTTTATGTATAACTCGTATGACTCTTTTTTGCAGGATGAAGATAGGATGTGTATTTGTTTTATATGTGTTCCCCCAAACGTCCACACAATCATTTTCAATCTTATGTAATGTATTCTTTCTTATAAACTTATTTTGTATATGAGTTTCATTTTCCATCTTATTTTCCATTAATCCTGGCATTATGTTGATTCTAAGTGTTTGTTCTTACTTTAAAGCACTTTTTGCTGCATTTTTTGTATGAAATAAGCAGTACACATATATGGTTTGTTATCACTTAAACTTCTCTCATTACATTCCTTGTCTTTAACTTACTGAAGTATAATCTATGACAACATGTATGTATTGAACCCTCCTTGTTTGAGAACCCTACTGACTGACCTGAGGTGTGTGTTGCAGGCAGTGTGGGCCTTGGGGAACATAGCAGGAGACAGCACAGAATGCAGAGACTTTGTCATAGACTGCAACATCCTGCCTTCCCTGGTGCAGTAAGTAGCAACACGATGTCTTCCTCACCTCGTCATCACACTGGAAAGCACAGAGTGATTCTGACCCCGTGAGACACTCTCCCTCTCTGCAGGTTATTGGCCAAACAGAACCGTCTAACGATGATGAGGAATGCAGTGTGGGCGCTCTCAAACCTGTGCAGAGGAAAAAACCCACCTCCGGACTTCGCTAAGGTAATTTGCCAAGATAAACACATCGCTATAGCAACAGCACACCTCTCACATTGCTAAAGTATATCATATCACACGCTGAAGGCAGTTTGAATCTGAACCCTCCCACCATGTCTCTCTTTCCCCCAGGTGTCCCCGTGTCTCAGTGTGCTGTCCTGGCTGCTCTTCGTCAATGACACAGACATCCTGGCTGATGCATGCTGGGCACTCTCCTACCTATCTGACGGCCCCAACGACAAAATCCAGGCTGTTATTGACTCAGGAGTCTGTCGCAGGCTGGTGGAGCTACTGCTGTGAGTATTTAAACACATGCTGTACACTTACAACTCTAAAGATAGATATTTACAAGTACATCATCTCCCATGTTCTTCACGGCTACAGTGGGTGTGACAGTCCAGATGTAGCTGTGTGTGAATGTTCCCACACAGCATTTGAGTTTCACTAATGCATTACCAGCTGTGAGAAACTGCAAAGGTAGTACAGAATAGGGTTCAACATTTATTACTACTATCATGTGGGGAAAACAGGTCGTAAAGAAGTTGGTATCAATTTAGAATTTCTGAATCTGATCCAAATTACAATCCTGCTTTGTTCCAGGCACTCTGACTATAAGGTGGTCTCTCCTGCACTGAGAGCTGTTGGGAACATAGTCACAGGAGATGACCTGCAGACACAGGTAATAACACATCAAGTCATTCTACTCCTGTTGAAGTTTACTCAATATTTATACATACAACATGTTTTAACTTGGCGTGTAATTTACGGTTGTCTAGGTGATTTTGAACTGTTCGGTGCTGCAGTCCCTCCTGCACCTCCTGAGCAGCCCCAAGGAGTCCATCAAGAAGGAGGCCTGCTGGACAATCTCCAACATCACCGCAGGGAACCGAGCACAAATACAGGTGTGTGTGTGTGTGTGTGTGTGTGTGTGTGTGTGTGTGTGTCAGGGTTTCCGTTAGCCGATAATTACCTGTTTTTAGCTGGTAAAATGTATTAAAAACCGGTAAATTCAAAACCTGCTGGTCTGCTGCTAACGGAAACTCTGCTACACAATTATTATTATTATTATTGAAACATGACCGGTAAGTTTCAAATTTGTCCGGTAAAATAAATTCTTTACGGACATTTGACCGGAAAGAAAAAATCCTAGCGGAAACCCTGGTGTGTGTGTGTGTGTGTGTGTGTGTGTGTGTGTGTGTGACCTGGTTTAGTATGAATAAAAAGCCTTTCAGAAGTATTTAAAAAAGTTGCAGTCTTAAGATGTTTCACCTGCTGACGCCTCAAAAAAGTGCGTTGCCATGGAGAAGATCAAAGAAGTCTTCTGTGTGGCGTCTGACGGAATAACACGTTGAGGTTAAAAAGGTGAGCACTTCCTCCTCTAATAAAGTCCTTCCCCTCTCATTAGATGGTGATGGATGCCGACCTGCTGCCTCCTCTCATCACCATCCTGCAGGTCGCAGAGTTTCGCACAAGGAAGGAGGCAGCCTGGGCCATCACCAACGCCACCTCAGGGGGCTCTGCAGAGCAAATTAGGTGAGGAAACACTTTCAATAACATACGTGTAGTCGTCTTCTTCAGCTCTGAATGAAAGTGTAACTCTGTGTGTTTGTGTATACTGCCCCCTGTAGGCACATCGTGGATCTTGGCTGTATAAAACCTCTGTGTGACCTGCTCACACTCATGGACTCCAAAATAGTTCAGGTGGCTCTCAACGGCCTGGAGAACATCCTGCGACTGGGAGAGCTGGAGGCCAAGAGGGGGGGGGGGCATCAACCCCTACTGTGCCCTCATCGAAGAGGCCTACGGTAAGTCTACATACACACACAAGTACAATTAATGCAATCAATTGAATTTAGTATTATTAATGAATTACGCATTTCCCAGAAGCCAAAGGGGCATCACTAGCACATTCAAAGAGGTTCCACTTATAGGGATATGAACCTGACATTTGAGACACTGGTGAAAAGGAATCTAACTTCGATACAACAACAGCAATTGTTAATACCTAGGCCGTCTCCGATACCGAACTCCGGTGCTGATAAGGCTCCGGTGAACGGCCGTCCAATCTTTTTAGGACTTCAAAACCCCCCAAAATCTACACGCAAGATCCAACATAATCTGCTTAGGGGGAGTTTACAGCGTGGCCTCTAACACCACGCTGCCCGTCCTATCCCTATTTTAGGCACTCAGGCCCCGGATGTTCGACCACGTTAGGATAGCAAAACGGTGTGTATGGTGTAGTAGGTGTTGGTGGGCTGGTAGAACCCCAGAGCAGTATCAAAACTGCCCCTGGAGGAGAATCCCTCTGTTAATGGGAGACTCCCTGGTAATTAGGGCAGCTTCAGAACCCACAGTCCCTAACCCCACCCTCTCTTGATCCCCAAATATATCAATCAAAACAATGTGATATCAAACACAGCCAGAGTCAAACATCAATGTCACAGCAGTGACATTACCACATCAGCAGAGCATGTGTCAGCCACCTCAACCACAGTAACCAATGTGAAACTATAGTTTAACCTTAGCAGAGTTTCTATTCCCCCTTAAACAATTTAAATCCAAATCGTCAACTAATGTCAGCCTTTTCCAAGGAAGGGTAATCTTACCTCACTCTAAGACCAAGCAGATACCTTCAGATACCACAAGAGAGAGAGACCAGGAGTTTTGGGTCGAAGTGTACAAAGTACAAACCGGATTTATTAAGGTTTTAACAAAAATAAAGGATTAAAAAGAATCCTTAAAAATAATAAAGACACCAAGTCAAAATACAATAGCAACAGGTTCACAAGTCAAGTCCTCAAGCCGTCTAAAAGAGCCCAGGCCCAGGCCCAGGCCCAGGCCCAGGCCCAGGCCCAGGCCCA
>CALSBZ010039080.1:0-12639 GCA_943591055.1 Gobionotothen gibberifrons | reverse complement strand
TTGAGTTTTCAACGTTTGGGATCTGGCTTTTGTTTTGTAATTCCTGTGTGAATCCACTGGTGTACGCTCTCTTCTACCCCTGGTTTAGGAGGTCTGTTAAACTCATTGTGACTCTTCAGATACTGCAGCCTGGCTCCTGTGATGCCAACGTGCTGTAGAGGAGAGCGTGTAGTATATAGAAAATGTGCTTTCCCTCATTAGCACTGAAAAAATAAAGGACGGAATATAATAACTTTGCAGCACAGGATTTAAAAAAAAAAAGCTGGTAATTAAAGATCAGATTCCCCCAGGCGGCTCTATTTTCTATAATGGTTTGATAAACTGCAAATAATGACTTTTGAAAAGCATAATAAACGTGTTTCCGGGGATTAAGTCTTACCTTTTTGTCGAATAAGACATAATAATAATCAATAATAATAGTCATGAATGTTTTGCTCATGAAAAGTAATCTAATTTTAAGAACATATATCCAAACTGTTCTTTTTTAAAATTATTCTATTTTACACTCAACAAAAATATGAACGCAACACTTTTGTTTTTGCTCCCATTTTTCATGAGATGAACTCAAAGATCTAAAACATTTTCTATATACACAAAATAACCATTTCTCTCAAATATTGTTCACAAATCTGAAAAAATCTGTGATAGTGAGCATTTAATAATAATAATTATAATCCATCCCACCTCACAGGTGTGGCATATCAAGATGCTGATTAGACAGCATGATTATTGCACAGGTGTGCCTTAGGCTGGCCACAATAAAAGGCCACTCTGAAACGTTCATTTTTGCTTTATTGGGGGGGTCTGGGGGGGTCCGAAAACCAGTCAGTATCTGGTGTGACCACCATTTGCCTCACGCAGTGCAACACATCTCCTTCGCATAGAGTTGATCAGGTTGTTGATTGTGGCCTGTGGAATGTTGGTCCACTCCTCTTCAATGGCTGTGCGAAGTGCGAACTGGTTTTTGGACCCCCCCCAGACCCCCCCAATAAAGCAAAAATGCAAGTTGCTTCATGAATTAGTGTGATATTGAAGTAGCCTGTAGCTTTATCAACGTCTGCATGTAATCAACAACTGACTGCCAATCAAATAAAGAAAGTACAATTCAATATGTATTGTCAATGAACATTGAACTATACAGATATCCTCTCCGCTTCTCTCTGCTGCGCTCTCATCTCTTCTTCTGTGTTTCTCTCCCTGTATCGCTCACTCGTCTCTTTCGCCCCCTGTCGGCCGGCGGTTAAAATACGGCTGAGATTAAGACAGTGCGCATGTCACAGAACGAAATGCATTGTGGGACATGTAGTTGCTAACATGTAGTTGCTAATTTAGCTTCAATATTTAGCCGTACAGCGAGCCGAGACACGGCTAATTACTGGCAGGAACACACACATACGAAGTCCATCTGAGACCTGTGTATACCTTCAGACAGCCTACAAGTGAAGCACACGTTGTTTACTCAAAGTCTGAAAGCAGCGTGGAGAAGTCTTCAGCTGCTCCGCCCAGGATAACTTGTGATACAACTTCTGTGGCTTGTTGTTGTTGTCAGTCTTATATTTGTATCATATATCGTTATTAATATGATGTCGAGTTGATTTGAGACCCAAATGTGACTGTTTACTCGTTTTGCAAAGACAGAAGCAGAAATGTCATTGCTATATTTGCAGGGATATTTAGAATTTTAAATGCTGCTTGATCGTTAATTTTGTTCTCGGCAAACAATATTATGAATCCTCTATTCAAAAATATTATTCAGTGTCCATCGACATGAAAATAACTAACTAACTACTTTTCTTCTAAATGAAATGCTGACATTACAAAATGCATGGTTTAATGTAATGTAAACATTTACATTATTATTATGATTATTTAATATATAAAGACTATATGTTCAAATGCTCTTCAAGCAGCTACACTACACTGTGTACGACACAGTACGACATCATTTCTGTATTTGTGAATGAAGCGCCATCTCCTGGTTAAAACCTGAAATTGAAAATCTGGCAACGCCCTCTTGGAAAATAGTGGGAGGGCTTGACCTTCCTCCAAACTGGGCGTTGGCAGGTCGTAGGCAGGAACAGCTAAGCTGGAGTCCGAAAATAAGTGCTCCATCTGTACTAATAAAGGACTGGCTTATCTAAAGCCAGTTGAGTAGCACTTGAAATGCTATGGCTCTATGAAACCTGATGTGCTTATATGATTCTGTTTACTTCGCTCCGGTCTCTCCGTGGTATCCCCGGGGTAAAAGGTCTCCTCAGCAAAGCAACACATGACACCGCAGCACACGACAGATGGGAGCAGGCCTCCGCAACAGCAGAACCAGGACAGGTGGAAAGCAGGCCCCAGCCGTGGTGAATCCTCCTCCGCACAGCAGCACACGCCCGGTGGAAGCAGGCCCCAGCCCGAAGCGTGGAGCCACTACGTCTCTCCGCGACGTCTCCGAGGTAAAAACCTCCTCAGCACAGCCGTACTCTACAGGTGGGAGTAGGCCTCCGCAGATCACAGACACCAGACAGGTGGAAAGCAGGCAGCAGCAGATGGAGCCGCTCTGTCTCTTCGCGGCGTCTCCGGGGGAAAACCACCTCAGCACAGCCATGCTCGACAAGTGGGAGTAGGCCTCCGCAGGTGATCATGCAGAGCTGCGTGTTAATACAAAGATTTAAAGATTGTTTTTAATCGTAATTGCTGGAGAAATAATGGAGAGATTTGATAAAAAAGCAAAAAACGTTGCAGCACTCATTCATCTATGTTGTAGCACAAGAAATACCATATGAATAAAGAAAGAGAAAATACAGATATTGTTCTCATTCGTAACACTCTGTTCGATGTCTCACTATGGGATGCACCTCATCCGCGGAGCAAACAGAAGCATCAATCTCATTACGCCAATCTTGATTGGCAGGTGATCTTGACGTCAGCGTCAGGGAATCCACCCCCTATAAGTAGCTTGCGCTACGACGCATGCGTCATTCAAACACCTCTTCTCGCTTCAGAGCACATCTCTATATCGGTAGCCGGGCTAGCTCACACAGTCCACCGACGGAACCAAGCTAACCAAGCTAAATTCGGTCCACAGGCGCTCGCAGGCTACCTTTACGTTACGAGGGCAAGAATTTGCCCCAAGCAACAAGGACAAAGAGGCAACTCCTACCAGTCTTCCCGGAGATGTTGGAGGAGGTGTCGGTCTCGTGGAGAGACCGGCCCTTCAGCAACAAGGCCCCAATCCAGGGTGCCTACTCCCTAGACTGCGACGGTATGGAGAGGCTCGGCCTGCTCCGCATACCGCCTATGGAACCGCTGGTGGCAGCTCACCTCCTCCCGAGGTTGGTGACTACACCGAGCAGGAACCCCACGCTGCCGGCGAAGGCGGACCGGTTCCAGTCAACCATGACTGAACGGTCCTACAGAGCCGCAGCATTGTCCGCCAGGGCTTTGAACATTTCCTCGCTGCTGACCGCTTACCAAGCGGAGCTCTGCGAGGAAATGTCAAGCAATCCTGGACCGGCATTACTGGACGAGATAGCCGCGATCACGGACATCTGTCTCCGGGTTCAACGCTGCGCCGTCCAGGCCACGGGCAAGGCTATGGGAATTATGGTGGTGCAGGAAAGAGCTAGATGGCTCAACCTCACCAACCTCCCAGACCGGGAACGAGAGGATGTGCTGGACATGCCCATCGTTCCCGAGGTGATTTTTGGATCTGCGCTCGCTTCCATGCAGAAGAGATGTGAGTCCAAAAAGAAGGAAGACGAGGCTCTCCACCTCTGTCTCCCTCGAAGGGTCCAGCCGCTGCCTCCACAGCGGCAGTCCTTCGCCCAAGCCACCTCAGCTGCTCGGTTCAAGATACCCAAGCAGCAGAGGTCACAGCCCGCCCCGAGTCCCCAGCCCAGGCAGGAGACGAGGGCGAGCTGGCCCAGAAAATCTCCGGTTCTGGCTGCAGCCCAGGCGCAGCCAACCCAGCTCCAGATGTGTTCCCGCTGCCTCGAGAGATGCCTCAACGCCATCCTCAAGTGCACCAAAACACATGTTGTCACGGTATTGTTGTGTTTTCTCAGATAAAGCATTTTCCGCTGACGCATCCAGGCCTCAGGCCGAGGGCGCAGCTCAAAAAAATGAAAGAAAAAACAATAAAAACAATAAAACCAATAAACAGCCCGCCATTTGTTCCCCTTTTGAGAGCAGCTACGGCCTCTCTCAAAAGACGGACAATGAACGGGTCTGTGAAGACACCGCCGCCACGCGCATGCGCAGTGACGACTGGGGTTATAAAACCACCACCGTCACGCGCAGTGCCGGCTGGGGTTGTGGAGACGCCACCGTCACGCGCATGTGCAGTGCCGGTGGGGATTGTCGAAATAGGGTACCACCGTGTTCAGACACTAGAGGGCCCTATAACACAACAAATAGAGACTCAGAGGGCAAGAGATGTGACATCTCCACTGGCTCTAAAGAGCGAACAGTGGAAGATGCTCACAACGTCTGCTTGGGTGTTAAAGACAGTTACACAGGGCTACAGACTCCAATTCGCTGTCACCCCCCCTCGCTTCTCGGGCGTTCTGTATTCACAAGCCCGAGGGGAGTCAGCCCACATTCTAGAAAGAGAGATCCTCTCGCTTCTAGAAAAGAAGGCTATATCTATAATACCCGCCGAGCAGAGTCAGAGCGGCTTTTATTCCAAGTATTTCCTCATTCCCAAACGGGGAGGGAACGGAATTCGACCAATACTAGATTTGAGGGCTCTGAACGTGTATCTAAAAAGATACAAATTCAGAATGCTCACTCACACATCTCTGCTGCGTCTCGTGCAACAAAACGACTGGTTTACATCAGTCGACCTGAAAGATGCGTATTTCCACATGCCAGTATATTACCCACACAGGAAATATCTGAGGTTCGCATTTCAGGGGGTCTGTTACAAATACAGAGTACTTCCCTTCGGGCTGTCTCTCAGTCCCAGAGTGTTTGTATGATGTACGGAAGCCGCGATAGCCCCGTTGAGACAACAGGGTATTCGCCTGGCAACCTACCTAGATGAGTGGCTGCTCCTCGCACAGTCGGAGCAGGAGGCTATTACGCAGACGAATGTCCTCGTAAAGCACCTGCTCAACCTGGGATTCATAATAAACACAGAGAAGAGAATGCTGTGCCCAGCACAGACAGTGCTCTTCCTGGGTTTACGCCTAAACTCTGTGCCCTTTACAGCCCACTTGTCGGCGGAAAGAGTGAAAGCTTTCAGAGCGAAAGATTTCAGAGCTTGTCTCGCTCATTTCCAGCTGCGCAAACATGTTCTCTTCAGATCATGCCTGCGGTTACTGGGGTTCATGGCGTCAGCCATTCTGGTCGTACGACTGGGACGCTTACACATGAGAGAGTTTCAGCGCTGGGTAGCCGCTCTAAAACTAAACCCTGCGCGTCATGGCGCGCGGAGAGTGATGGTTACGGCGAGATGCGTAATGGCACTGCGCCACTGGCTACACCCGACTTCTCTAGTACGGGGCGTACCGATGGGGACTATCCTTTCAAGGAAGGTGGTCACCACGGACGCATGTCTGACAGGCTGGGGAGGTATTTACGAGGGTCGCCCGGTGAGGGGTCTCACCTGGAGCTTTTAGCGGTGTTTCTCACCCTAATACGCTTTCTGCCTTTTCTCAGAGGACACCATGTCCTCGTGAGGACAGACAATACGACCACAATAGCGTATATAAACCGACAAGGGGGTTTGCGCTCTCTCCAGTTACACATGCTGGCACGCAAACTGATCTTGTGGAGCTGCGGCCGTCTCCTCTCTCTGACAGCGACGCACGTACCAGGGGTATTGAACCTCGGGGCAGACTTACTGTCCAGAGGTGTACCACTATATGCAGACTGGACTCTACATCCAATGATTGTGAGCCAGCTGTGGGTGCGTTACGGCCGAGTCGCGGTGGATCTGTTCGCATCAAAAGAAAATGCTCACTGTAAGCTTTTCTTTTCAATGCGAGATCATAACGCACCGTTAGGCGTGGACGCGCTCGCGCACGTTTGGCCTCCGGTCCTCCTGTACGCGTTTCCACCCCTGGGCCTGATACCCCAAACTCTGGCCAGAGTGAGGGAACAGCGCCACACAATGATCCTGATAGCTCCGCACTGGCCTGCAATGTACTGGCTGGCGGAGATTTATCAGCTGCTGTGCGGTCAGCCGTGGCAGCTCCCCCTGCGCAGAGACATACTGTCTCAGGCGGGGGGGACGATCTTTCACCCACACCCAGAGCGCATGGCCCTATGGGCCTGGCCCGTGAGTGGTACAATCTGAGTACAGTGGGTCTCCCGCAGAAGTGATAACCACTATTCAGAGTGCGAGAGCCTCCTCCACCAGGTCTCTTTATGACTGTAAGTGGAGGGTGTTTGAGGAATGGTGCCTTCAAAAAGGGCACACCTCTTTTCAGTGTCCTGTTGGAGTTATTTTATCATTTCTACAGGACCTGATTGAAAAACACAGAGCTTTCTCCACGATCAAAGTGTATTTGGCTGCTATTGCTGCATGCCATGTGGGCTTTGAGGGTAAGACGGCCAGCCAGCATCCCCTGGTCTGCCGTTTTATGAAGGGAGCTCGCAGGCTCCTCCCTGTCTCCAGGTCACTGGTGCCCTTATGGGACTTGACAGTGGTTTTAGATGGGCTCACTCAAGCTCCATTTGAACCCCTGGAAGAAGCTGACATGAAGCACCTGTCGCTCAAGACAGTGCTGTTACTGGCCCTGGCATCCGCCAAGCGTGTCAGTGACATTAATGCGCTGTCTGTACATCCTTCATGCACTCAGTTTGCCCCAGGGCAAACAAGAGTGTTGCTGAAGCCCAACCCTGCCTTTATACCTAAGGTGGTTGGTTCATGTACTCCAATTGACATTGAGGCATTTCCTCCGCCGCTGTGTCCCTCCGGGGAACAGCAGCCGAATTTGCTATGTATGTTTTTGCTATATTTACACACTTATATGTCCAGTCCGTGCTTTACACACTTATTTTTTTTGTACACACCCAGAATCAATAGTTATACTGATTGTAACATCCCCAGGACCGTCTCCAGCTTAGAATTCCCCTGATTACGGGAAATATCATGATGGAGTTTTTTCACTTCAGTCAAAATATTCATGTGTATGCTGTTTTTGACACAAAGATGCATTACATCTACAAACAGAGCATACAATGAGAGCACATGATACACTTTTGATGTTTGTTTCATTTCTTCGATAATGTTACAGAATGTTTCGGAAAATGAAGATTCCAGGACCACTTTAAATGTTTCGTTTACAATCATTTCCCAATGACCCGGAATAGTACTGCCAGAACGAACAATATGTTGTACACCACATTATTTGTACATAGAGGGGGTACTTTCCCAAAGCTATGCAAAGGACAGACATCAGAGGCTAATTAGATTAGACAACAAAAGCGCTACTACCGGGGGGGTATTTCACACCTACGTGTGATCACACCTCAACCCTCACATTGGTATTTTCAAAAATGTTTAAGGTTTTGCATACATAAAAAAAAAGTGTATGCTATTTGTTCCTATATCTTCATAAGAAAAGAAAATCATGAAAAGGGGTGTTTTAAATAGCTAGAACAAAATATGGAGCTTAACTTGCGGCACAAAAAGGTCCTTGAACCCCTGTTCATCATAAACAACTAAACATATATATCTTATTATAACCTTATGCTGTATTTATTTTTTATTATTCTCTACTACTGATCTTACAGCTATGTAGGTAAGCCTGAATCATTTGAAGAGTCGTATATTCAGATGATTAACGATGCATTTTTTGTTCTCCACAGAGTGAAATTCTGCCCTTGTCATGGTCTTCAGTAGACAAAAGCCTTCATTTACAAAAGCATGTTTGTAAATGAATAATTTCATTTACCCTCACACTATTGGTTCTCTGTATTCAAAGTGTTTACAGCTTTTCTTTTGTTCTGATCAGGAGAGTTACTTTGAATCCAGCTGTTATTCAGCAGGGGGCAGAGCATTCATTTCTCAGCAGAAAATGGTGATTTGTTTTTTAGAAAACTTCTATTTTCTGCATACTGCCCCATTACAACCTCTCATAACTTCATATTGGGCTTCCTTATAGTTGTGTGAAGTAATTAAACACTAAAAAAGGCAATATCAAGGGGCATTGGATATTTTAAAATATTATTACCCTCTTCAGATAGACTTTCTTATAGCTAATAAAGTAATTATTCACTAATTCACAAGCCCTACAACTAAAGAGAACATCCTTAGTTATCCCCATTCATATTAAAAACCCCAAATAAGATCTTTTAAAATTAATATGAATACTCTCTTCATAAAAAAGAGACTTCCTTGTAGTTAAACTATTGCTACATTAGCTGTATATGTATGTAATATAATGTAATGTAATTAGCTAACAGTGTAATGTAATGTAATGTAATGTAATTAGCTAGCAGTCTCACAAAAACTTGAAAAGAAACATCCTTAGCAAGCGCTAATCATTTAAAAAAAACAAATCATATTTAGAGAGGGCAATAACGTTTTTTAGGTGTCTTAGTGAGTGGAAATGACTGGCTTTTATTCAGAGCGTATTTATTTGAAAAATAACTCCACCCCCCTACCTTCTGATGTCACAGCCAAAGGAAGGCGGGTGGGTGTGATAGACAGTGAGAGGCAGGGGGTGTGATATGAAGAGGAGGAGACAGGTTCTCACGCACAACTTCAAAGAGACTGCCTCAGTCAACACCAGGATTAACATCAGAGGCTTATAACAGGCTTATAACAGAATTATAACATGCCGGTGCAAAGTCACACCTGCCTGTTATAACAACTCAAGCCTCACATCAAAGGACAGACTAATTAGGTTAGACTACAAGGCTTACTACAGTAGACAGACATCAAGGCTAATTAGATTAGACTACAGAAGGCTTAATCAGCACCTGGTCCAGCCTCACATCAAACGACATGCCTGTGCATTTCACACCTACATGTGACTACAAGGCTTACTACAGTAGACAGACATCAAAGGCTAATTAGATTAGATTACAAAGGGTCTACTACAGGGGGGCATTTCACACCTACATGTGAATACACATCGGGAGGCGGGACTTCATTAGCATAAGCTCATTAGCATAAGTAGTAGGAGGTGTGCCCTGTCACACCACCTGTCACTTTTTTGATTGACAGGGCATGGTTACTACTACTATCGTACGGAGGGTTACGAATGAGAACTATAGGTTACTTATGTAACCCCAGTTCTCAGAGTAACATGAAGTGAGATGTCTCACCAGACGGCCCTCCTTGCTATGGTGAAGCGAGAAGAGGTGCTTATTTTGAATGACGCATGCGTCGTAGCTCAAGCTACTTATAGGGGGTGGATTCCCTGACGCTGACGTCAAGATCACCTGCCAATCAGGATTGCCGTAATGAGATTGATGCTTCTGTTTGCTCCGCGGATGAGGCGCATCCCATAGTGAGACATCTCACTTCATGTTACTCTGAGAACTGGGGTTACGTAAGTAACCTATAGTTTCTGGGGAATAATTCTTAAAATAGCTTTGTCAAGAATGATTTGCTCAAGTGAAAGTAATCACTCACTTTTTCTTATTAAAATATTCTATATTATATTGAGCTTGTTCAGTAACAAGCATGGTTTGCATGAACTCCATCATTTTGGGGCCAGCCTTTATAGCATTAATAGTATAATATAATAATAATAATTTTTTTTTTTTTTTACTTTTACGTTTTCCAACATTAATCATAATCCCTACAAAATGAGCCAAATTATTGAAAAAATTAATTAGGTTACATCAATCATACATTTCATTTAAACATAAATATCAATTCACATGAGTGAAGATACAATAAGATATTGACTGTCTGGTGCAATAGGCTTTTAATGGAGAAATAAAATCAACAGGTTGGTGTTTAATCCATAAGGTTCAACTCACTGTAAATGCTGGGTTACTTTAGTTTTTTCTTCGTCACAGTGAAAAAGGAGGAGCGAGATAACGGTTACGGCCCCTACACACGGCGGCGTGCGTTGCCGCTTCAACGCTTCTGCCCATTCACATTCGCCGAACTGCATTGTGGGAGCAAATTATGCATTGAAGTCAATGGTGAGAGAAAGATTATCTTTCGATCCCGTTTGAATTGTGCCACGAATTACACATATGATGTTTGTCAATCTTAAATAATAATTTCCATGTCAAAAAAGTCACAGTTTGTCGTAAAACTGTTGAAATATAAGACTATGAAAAATATGCAACTAGAAAGACTACAAATCCCAGAATCCCGGTCCCGCATGCTGGCTCTTACGGAACCGACTAACCCCACTTGTGTGTATGTACAGCTCTCAACATGCCTAGACTTGGAGTGATTTTCACCTCTTTTAATACTTTCCACCTCATTCTGAAAGAAAGAAGTGAAATGTGCCAGCGTGACGGCCGTCTTGGTGTGTGGTGCGAGACGGGAGATGTAGGTCATTGAGCGGTTCACACAAAAAAATGTGTTACTTTACATTTTTATTTTTTTGACTTGCAAAATTATCTTTTAAATTGACAAACATCATATATGTAATTCGTGGCACAATTCAAACGGGATCGAAAGATAATCTTTCTCTCTCCATTGACTTCAATACATTCTTTCTTCGAATTAAGGTCCCATGGAGCTCCCCCGGAAGGGGAGGGACTTCGCCACTCTATTGACAGGAGAGATTCATGTGATTGGTTGTTGGTCACGTTGCACGCGTAAACTCCCCAAGCTCAAGACACGCCCACCGCCAAGCGGCAACGCACGCCGCCGTGTGTAGGGGCCGTTAGTGTGCAGAGCTGCCTCTCGTCTGGTTTCTCTCTGAGGATGGAGACTGAACTCTGCTTCCCACACTTCCTCAACTCCTCCTGCAGGAAGCCTCTGCATCACAGAGCCTTCATCTTCATTTACAGCCTGCTGGCGTGCATCTCCGTGCTCACCGTGGCTCTAAACCTGCTGGTCATCATCTCTATCTCACACTTCAGGCATGACCATTTACTAACAAGCGTCACCTAGAATGTTTAATGTCTTTACTTGCATGTCTCTGCACTTTATTTTACAGGAGTTTCCCTTTGCACAATAGAGATATTTCTTACATTAAGACAATCACATATATTGCATTCAGCATTTAACGTACTTGCTAGAAATGTTACTACTATAACTAATAACTCTGCAAACGTCTTTGATTATTGATAGTAATGTTGGAAGCTGCTGCATGCTCTTTGACTTTCCTCCTCACACAGAACATATATATAACTAGTACATACTGCGTAACATTAATGCACATCTTTGTATGTGTCCTTTCTTGTAGGTACTTTAAAAGTTAGCAAATTCCTAAAAATTGTTTGCACATTTCAGCACAATGCTGCCACTTTTAAAACTGCAGAGCTCTTCCACTTGTAAATTCTGCGATACTGCACTTTTTTGTACGGTAATTTGTCATACTTTTATTGTATTGTTTTTTAATGCATATTGCACAAAAGCTAGTTTGGTTGTTTGCAATATACATTTTAAGTCCTAGGCTCCTCCAACAATGCAACATATACTTAGGACATGGATGAATAGGAAGTAAAATAGTGCAAAAAGAAGAATACAATGGTGCAGTAAAATGCAGGATCTAGTAATCTTTGTACATCTTAGACGGAATATGATAAACCAGAATGTTAAATGTTAAAAATAGTAAATGTAGAGTAGAACACAAATACAACTGTAATGAAATATATACATATATAAACATGTTTTGCATTTTATTAGTACTCTTACTGCTATAACTTATAACTCTGCAACCATGATATCAATGTTGGAAGCTGCTGCATAATATTTGACTCTGTACTTCTTTAAATTATACAAACTGGTACTAAGTATATTTACATTAATGCTTGTGATGCCTTTGAGTCATTCCTTACACTCCATGTATGTAAAGAGTCTTTGAGAATTAGGAAAAGCGCTATAAAAATCCCATGATTTATTATTATTATTATTATTATTATTATTATACTGGAAGTTTTGAAAGTTCTTAATTTGTCTGCACAATGCTTTAAAAACTGCACAGCTCTTCCACTTTTGAATTCGGCTCTAATGCCCTTTTTAGTCTCAGAAATGCATCGTGTTCTTATTGTATTTTCAATTGTTGTATATTTATATCTCTTGTAAACTGTCTTTTTAGTTTAAGATTTAGAGGTTTAATTGTCTTATGCACAAAAGCAGCTGTTATCTGAAGTCCTGGGCTCCTCCAACTATGCAACCTGTTTTATACTTAAGAAATACATAAACAAGAAGTAAAATAGTGCCATTAAAAAGTATGCAATTGATACAATAAATAAGTAAGATATGTACAGGTTTGATGGATAAGATAGAGAATGTAAAATAAAATACTGTACAGTAGAAACAAATCTGTAATTATATAATATGTGTCTATAGAATAACCTGAGATTAAATACTTTTTTACTGTTAGAATAGTTTTAGGAGTACATTTTATAATACTTCTATATTTGCTCTTAATTTACCACCAAAAATACCAAAGTATGTGTAATATTACCTGTCAGTTTGACAGTTTTAGGAAAAGTTTGCATAATATTTCTAGATGTACTTAATGAGTTTATGTATGTACTGTTTGTGTAATA
>CALSBZ010039079.1:112900-124667 GCA_943591055.1 Gobionotothen gibberifrons | reverse complement strand
GTGTGTGTGTGTGTGTGTGTGTGTGTGTGTGTGTGTGTGCTAGCAGGGTTACATAGTTTTGGATCAGTTTCAGTTCCTGCCTGGCAATCCATTATGGATTAGTGGTGGGTCGGCCCTGTTTGTATTGTGTATGGAATCTATCATTAATGGACATCTAGAGGACTTCATAGGTATTCAATGAGAAAGACATCACTCCACTGTCAGCACTAACACTGTTTGCCTCAGTGGCGCTCAGTGTTGTGGAACCAGGAAACTGGTTAAACTACTATTATTGGGACAAAGAGTGATACAGGGCGGGGGTTATTCCATTCATCACATGGTGAAATCAGGGGGAACTCACAGAGACCCAACGGGTTGGACAGAAATAACAGTGTGTGTATGTTTGCATATGACTGGAGCAGCAGTAACCCTTCAAATAGAGGCTGAATTAACCGTGGAATAAAACAAATCTCGACACGTGTGAGGATCATGATTTGAATCCTTTAATACACACAGAACATACTGAATGTAGAGAAAATAAAGCTTCTAAATTCTTGCCCTGACCTTCAACCCTGCTGCATAAAAAAGGCAACTGTCACCGTCAGTTGCATCAGCTATAACTCACTGGCTGAGACACACTGTCTCTTACAGTTGACTGACCTGTTTTAAAAAGAGAGACTTCTTAATATTCTTTAGTATTAGTTTGACATTGCAATTACCCAAAGAAACACATTGCTCAATATTGGACAGAATAATGTCATTCGATGGTCTTGATTGGTTTCCATACTATGACACAGGCATGCCTCCCTACTCTGCCTCTTCATTGCCTTTGTTTCCTTGGTTGGTTAAGTTTAGGCATGAGGATGAGGAAGGGTGAGGGAATGCTCCGGTTTGTGGACTAAATTAACATGGGATCACTCCGGTCATTGTACGAACTTTCGTCTCACTGGAATATTAACGGTCATATTGAATACAAAATCGACCCCATTTCTACGGCCAATGACGGGAGGGTTTTGAAAGTGACAAAACACTGTTCCACACATTTAAGGGGGATTTTTTTTTTCTCCCTACTCTGTTGAAAAAATGCATTCATCCATTTCAGACTACTGTCTGCACGATTTCGGAAACCCGGTTTTGGAGGCACTCTGAAAAACGGCTGTCTGATATCATGGAGGAATGTATCCGCTACAAGTGCACATGATAACATCCTCCACAGGGGGCGGATGGTGGTGCCGTGAAGAAGGCCGAATATGGATGCTGATGGGCTGACAGAAAAGCACCACAAAATCCAACACCTTTAGGGTTACCAGGGGCATGATAACATCCTCCACATGGTGGTGCCGTGAATAAGGCCGAATATGGATGCCGATGTGCGTACGGTAAAGCACCGCAAAATCTAGGGTTACCAGGGGCATGAGATTCTGTAGGGTGTGATCATCTGGGTTTTGCCCGTGGGGGAGTGCTTAAGTCTTGGGGCCCGAGGACTCACGGTGTGCAAGGTTATGGAGGTGCCAATGTCAGGGACACATGCTGGAGGTCATTAGTCCGTCTTTCAACCACTTATCAATCACTTTCAATCACTTAAAAGTGAAATATCGCACTTCCACACATGTGTGTCACTTCGGCACAACAGGCTCTTCCCGGGACCATCTGTATGGTACTATATGGCACTATTTTCGGATACATGTTCTCATTTTGACCCTTTTTTCCTGGTTCATCAATATTTTCCAAAAAGTGAATTAGACTATTTTGACTCTGGAGGAATGCAATGGGAGTTGACAGGGGACTCAACCCGCGTTATGAGGCCCTATTTTCGGATACTTTTTGTTCATTTTGACCCTTTTTTCCTGGTTCATCAATATTTTCCAAAAAGTGAATTAGACTATTTTGACTCTGGAGGAATGCAATGGGAGTTGACAGGGGACTCTACCCGCGTTATGAGGCCCTATTTTCGGATACTTTTTTACATTTTCTGCACAGCCTGCTCTCATGGTTCACAGGTTCACTCTGCCTCTATTTATACCACTTTTCCCAACGTTTCAAACCCTTTTCCTGGGTAAAATTAGGTCTGTCACTTTGGGTAACCGCACCACTGTCGGAGGTCTCCCGAGAGTGGACGTCCATTGCCTCTAAATAGGGTTAGGGTTTTAATTGACAATGTGTGGCAACATAACGCCTAAGATAACGTTTCTGGGTGCGACCTGACTACGTGTTGCTATCATTCTGGCATAATTAGCTTTCTACCAATAATTTGGGCGTTGTAACTTTCACTATAACCTAACTTTGTAAAAGTCTGACTTGACAACTTGTGTAGTCTATGTATTGCTTACATCTGATAGTTGGTATGAAAAATACAACTGAAAACTGGCTTTTGCCACCAAAGCAGTAGGCTGCTTTTCTAAACGGTTAAAAGTAGGGAACAAGTGGTGATTAAAAGTATGGCTAAAAGCATCAGGATTGGTCTTCTCTCTCCATCAGGTTGACAAATGTCCAGTGTAAAAAGGGGTTAATATGCACATGCAACCAAAGAGCAAATACGAGCACTTTGAATACACAACTCAACTAACACAAATCAAATCTTGAAAAAAGATTGTAGATAAATGAAGCACACAGAACACAGATGTGCATCTGGTCATAAGCAAAGCCATTTAATATTTCAGTTAAATCCTATTTAAATGTACTGGCTGATTTTGTCACAGACCTTTGAACACACAGTACAGTAAGTGATACAACAAAACCATTCGAGAAAGCATTTAGCATTTAATGGAGTCTATCATGTATCATGCCTTTTGACTACTTCATATTTGCACTTAGGGTGTCTACCTGTTCAAATTCATCTGTTACATATCACACAGGCTCCACCCTCTACTGGACTCTATGGGTACTACTCTCTATCATACTGTCCCCGTTCGTCGTGGAGGAAGACTGGTGCTTCCGGGTCCGGCGTCCAGGAGGGTCCGCCACAAAGGTCTGTGCGTCAGGACTTCCCTGCGGTGATGACCATAGCGGCAGAGCGTGTAGGCCTACCGCTCCCTCCGCCACTGCCACCGAGGCCAGTAAGCCGCCTTCGTCAGGGGTTCTACGGCCCGGTGCGTCCGACGCAGCCGTCTGCTTCCACAGGCAGCCGGTTGGGCGGAGGGGAGAAAACTTCTGCCCCTGCTGCCTCGGGACCGAGATATCCTGGAATATAAAATATTCCGTCTCGGAACGCAGATTGCGGCGGTGGCCAATAATCTCGGTGTGTTGGGTGTCTCGCTAATCACCCCTTATGCATTGGTCAGATGAACAATCTGACCCACGGTGTGGCCGCCGCAGCTGGATGCGTGATGTCCCTGGCCACAGTGGCGTCACGTCACGTGTGGTTGGGACTCACCACGCTGTCCAGGAAGGATCGAGAGGATCTCCTTGGGGCACCCGTATCCATGGAGGGGCTCTTTGGATCGATTACTTCGGTCACACAGCGCTTCAGTCGACTGGAGGAAGATAGGGTGTCTTGGGAGTCGGGAGGCCTGATAATTTATTCCGGCGAATTACTCAGACCTACTAATTGACCTAACAGAAGTTATTGAGTATATAGTTTACTGCTTGGCTCAGATCCACCAACGTCAGCAAGATCTCACCTCTATTACGACCCGCTAAATCTGTTTAAGCGATCCCGAAGGATTTTGATATCAGTAAATGAGATGTGGCCCTACCTAAGTGTGAGTGTGGCAGTGTGCATTTCTTACCTTTCAAGCAGGAGAGGAGAGCGCAGATGTCTTTTAAGTTATCCCAATCCAAAAGGTGGGATCAATTTATTTGAAGAAAAATTGGTCCACACTTGTACAGGGTTTTTACCTTCTCTCGTTACAAAATGACAATCATACAGAATATTTCATGCTGTGGTCAATTACTAATATGAAACCGCAATTCACAGTCTTACATTTATTACGCTAAATTGTAACTTCAACTGCCCAATTCAGTTGTGATATTAAAATCTCCCGACAGAATTTAGAGGCATCTCCTCATAAAAGGTTGGTGATAAAAACCACATTCAAACTTTCATTCCCCCAATCAATTTGCATAAATTCCACACCTATTCCCGCATGAATTCGGAGGAATTTCCTCACAGGTGTGTTGGAGCACCACCTAGTGGATGGTTGAAGGTTTTGAATCTGCTCCGCGCCGATCGTTTGATGGGTAGCATTTTGATGGAAAGAACTCGAACACCGGGGTCTGGGATAAGCAACAAGCTGAGTTTACTGGTAAAAACAACAATACAGAAATACATACAAAATACAGAGCACAAAGTACTCCGGACTCCTGCTCTACCGCCATACGTATCACTACAGCATGTCAGAACAAGAGTGACTAGCATTTGAAATGTCCATAGTATTTATACACATGCGGGGAGGAGTTGAGTCGGTTGCTCCTCCTTACAGTGTGTGTGTGCCAGCGTGACGTCTCCTTCCAAAGATCACGTCCTGTTCCTGAGTGAAACAGTCTCTCTCATCAAAACTTAATTACATTACAACAGTTGATTAGGTTAGCTGAGACCCCCTTTTTTCTGTAAAATTCCTACAACCTACACAGCAGCAGGGAAACAGATAACAACTTATCTAAGACTTCCTTCCCCTCATCCTTCCTGTAGTGTCATAAGACCCCCTTGCAAAACATCTGCTGATCACTCACACACAGTCAAAGGTTACTTCCAGGGATTTGACCCAATCAATCAAACCACATGACATGACATGGCATTTTCAGAATACAGCTTACAGCCAGCAATGTTAAATACATTTGATCTCACACTTTCTATAACAGATGTTTCACTATATCTTGCACCTCACAGGTATACTTGATCAATTATTATTTCGTTGTACAACAATCAAACAATGATTGAGAAGCCACATCACCCACTACCACAGCCAAACAGTAGCAATCAATGACACAGCACATGGCCACTACACTGAGCACACACACCTTTGACCCTGTAGCAGCCAACACAACATGTCACATGTTTATCTCTTTGAATGAATACATCAGTTTACATTTCATTAGGTTTACACTGTATTAAGCTTTATGTTATAACACCATAGCTAAAACTGAACACAGGTACTATAGGTGGCAGGGTGCTAAACTTTCATATCCACACCTAGTCCCGCATGAATTCGGAGGAATTTCCTCATAGTCGGCAGGGTGCTAAACTTTCATATCCAAACCTAGTCCCGCATGAATTCGGAGGAATTTCCTCACAGGTGGCAGGGTGCTAAACTTTCATATCCACACCTAGTCCCGCATAAATTCGGAGGACCTTCCTCACAGGTGGCAGGGTGCTAAACTTTCAACAAACAATTCATTCATCTTTCAACAAAGAAATTCACTCCGCATTCAACAAAGTAATTCAAGTGATATTTACCAAGTTTGAGAGAACCCTACCGAGGCAAAAACCCAGCTCTCCAGGGAGAGAGCTTACGGAGCATACAAGGGGAATCCCCCCCCCCCCCCCCCCCCCCCCACCCCTCTCTCGAGTTTGTTCCCTCTCTGCTATTGTTTTTATGCTCGAAACAGGACAGAAAAACCTAAAGACACCTCCTCCATACCCATATTTGTGGAAACTGGGCATGGCCTCTGATAAACAAACCACTTTGTTTATACTGTAAATATAGAAAAATATGAAGCATTTTCATTTTGGGTTATACAAGAATATAATTGATTATATTTGATTATATTTAACTTTCGTTTTCAGTATTCAAACCAATATGGAGATCTCAACAGGTGCAGCTCAGTCGCATGCTGCAGCTGGCTCTTCTTCGCGCTCCTCCTCAGGGGAGAGAGCGTGGCGCTACGGTGAGGAGGAGAGAGAGGCGCCGGTACAGAGCCCCCGCGGCTCCCGTTGCTCCCTCTACCTCCTCGGCTCGTCCCGCGGAACCGGCTCAATACCGGCATTCGCGGGGACGGGCTGCCCCGACCCCGGCAGGCCCCACCTCAGCAGAGGGCTTCTGGGTGGGGTGCGCCGTCCTCCCGGAGCTGACTGGCGGTGGGAGGAAGCGTCCCGGCGGAGAGAGTGGTTCTCTCCACCCAGGACGCGAGGGTGAATCCCGCCTCCTCCCTCTTTAATGCAAATGTGGTGAAATATTCCAATAAAAATGATTGCATATATCCCAGTCTGAGTGTCATTTGTCTCCACACTTGACACTCAGACTGGGATATATGCAATCATTTGTATTGGTCATTTTATTTGTCTCCACACTTCCACATAATGTTAACTGTACAGATTCCCCACTCGTTCAGGGACCTCAGTAGAAAATCGACCCTTTCTGTGTCAGCCCCCCATGGCTCAAACTTCCTTTTATGGAGAGTTTGTCGGCGGAGTGAGCCACCAGAGAGTACCAGCTCCATAGCTGCGGCTCCACAGCTGATTGCACATCCTCTAACACAATGTTATGGGGAATGGAAGCTCAGCTGTGTATTGACAGAGTGGATGGACAGGACGCTGAGACTGGGTTATTCACTCCAGTTTTGCAGCATCCCTCCTCCGTTCAGAGGCATGAGAGAGGCAAATCTATCATTGCAAAAACAGGCGGTGTCTGTTGTGCACTCTCAAGACAGAGAGAAAAGGCACTATTCCCTGTACTTCCTGGTTCCCAAGAAGACAGGAGAATTCAGGCCCATTCTGGATCTTCGCAGCCTGAATCAGCACATTGCCTGCAAAAAGTTCCATATATTAACTATAAAACAGTTACTGGGACTGGTGCAGCCAGGTGATTGGTTCACAACCATCAACCTGAAAGACGCTTACTTTCATGTCGAAATTGCTCCAAAACACAGAAAGTATTTGCGTTTCGCCTTCCAGGGGGTAGCCTACGAGTACAACAGACTGCCGTTCGGCTACTCCCTCTCCCCACGCACATTCAGCAAATGTGTGGCCACAGCGCTTCAGCCGCTTCGCGACCATGGCATGAGGGTGTTCTTTTATCTAGACCAGTGTGGTCCGTGAGCGCCCCCTAGTGGTCCCTGAGTATATTGGTAACATTTCACATTTGAAATAAATAAATACATTTAAGTTTTCCACACTCTCGCGGGAATATCTCCGCAATGGGAGCTTAAGTTTTCGATTGCATGATATAGCCCAGCGAAACAACTTCGTCACACATGTTGCCACTTGTTTGTACCATTTTCAGGTGATGTGTAATCTGTTCTAGAAAAACGATGTGTTTTTGGATATTTGGGGAGATAGGTGGTCCGCGAGTGTTTTTTTATTGGTTAAGTGGTCCTTCGTATGAAAACATTTGAGAAACACTGATCTAGATGACCTCATAGTCATAGTCATGGCCAGGTCCAGGGAATGGGCGATGTTCCACACAGCCCAAATGATCCTACACATAACCAAGTTGGGTTTTGCGGTCAATTGGAAGAAGAGCTCCCCCATACCTCACCAGCAGGTAGAATATCTGGGGGTGGTGCTCGATGCAGGCAGACTACGTGCCACCCTAACAGAAAGCAGACGGGCATCCCTGCTTCGGGCAGTTTGCAGACTGCTTCAGGGGGCGACGGTGACAGCTTTGACCATCATGCAGACTTTGGGTCTCATGGCGGCTGCTCACTTCGTGGTGCCACTCGGACTGTTGCATACACGTCGCCTGCAGAGGTGGTTTATCGGCCTTCGCTTAGATCCCAAGAGGCACAAACGATGTCTGGTGACCACCCCCCCCTCAGTAGAGAGCAACCTCCGATTCTGGGGGTCCCCAGAGCATCTGCGGAGTGGGAGCTCCACTGGGGGAGTGACCTCCTATATCACGGTCTTCACAGATGCATCAGTGACAGGATGGGGGGGACATGCCTAGAGAGAGCTATAGGTGGTGGCTGGCATCTGACAGAGGCTCGGCACAGCAACCTCCTGGAGCTGCAAGCAGTGATGTTGGTCCTACAGCACTTCCCACTTCCCTTAATACAGGGCAAACATGTGCTAGTGAGGAGCGACAACCGCACCACAGTGGCGTACATCAACAGGCAGGGTGGAGTCCGCTCCGTAGCCTTGTTGACCGCAGCAGAGAACCTGTGGTTGTGGGCTTCACAGGGCCCTGCACATCCCAGGACGGGAGAACGGGGGGGCCGACCTCATGTCAAGAGCCGGCCCCTGCCAGACGAGTGGAGGCTTCACCCGGAGGTGGTGAAGCAGGTCTGGACTCAGTTCGGGAGGGCAGAGGTGGACCTGTTCGCCAATCGGCGCAACAGCCACTGTACCCTGTAGTTCTCCCTGGCCCGGTGGGACAATCTGCCCTTCGGGGTGGAAGCATTTGCACACGAGCCATGGCCAAGGAAGCTGCTTTACGCCTTTCCACCGCTGCACCTTATCCCCCCCTCCTGGAGAGGGTAAGGCGGGAACATCTGTCAGTCATCCGAGTGGCTCCAGGTCGCCGCTTGGCGCCGTGGTACGCGGAGGTGACATGTTATGTTATGTAGAGCACACGGCTGCCATTAGGCGCACTGAACAACTGTTTGTGTGCTTTGGGGATGGTGTGGCTGGAAAAGCTCTCTCCAAGAGGCGCCTGACAGGATGGCTCTGCGAGTGCATTACACATGCCTATGGACGGGCGGGGAGAGCCCTCCCTACTGGGGTCCGTGCACACTCTACACGGGCTGTGGCTGTGTTGACAGCCTTATTTAGCGGCGTGAGTGTAGAAGATATATGCACGGCGGCGTCTTGGTCAATGCCAGGCCCCTTCATAACATTTTATCTCTTGGACATGTCTGGCTCCTTCTCGTCGCCTGTGCTTGCCGGGGAAACACATGACTGGTGAGAGGGGGGGGGAAACAACTCTGTAATTGTATGGCCGCGTACAGAATATACTGTATGAGGCCATGTTGTGTCTTTACTGGTCCAACCATTACAAATAAAACAATTTCAGCAGAATAATGGAGTATCCTTCAGGGCAGGGATGTAATAAACACAAATCAAACTGCCTTAAAGTTTGTCTAGTCTGGAGTTGTTTGCATGAATATTCAGTTGTGATATAACAAAATAGTCTAATTGACAGTTCATAGAGTCCTATAGTGAACCCTGAAATGTAGAGTACCCAATGTTTTATGTTAGAAATGTATAGCACGGGTCCCCAGCACCTAAAAATAGCCGGATGCTAACTTGCATATGTTGGGCAAATGGCAGTTAATTAGCATTATAGCTTATGTGTGTCACGATCTGTCTGTGTTGTGTTTTGTCTTGTCTAGATCTGTCTTTGGTTTTCTGTCTGCGTTGTGTTTTGTCTTGTTTAGATCTGTCTGTGGTTTCCTGTCTGTACCTGTTCCCTCCTACTGTTTGTCTGTGATTTGTTCTGCTTGTCCATATTATATCCATATCCTTGAAATAAAGGTATTTTCAGTGTTATCTGCATTTGGGTCCTGCTTGCTTCGCTCACCCGTAACAGAGTGAGAATAGTTTAAAAATGGCTTTGCAGATTTGCACAATTTCTGCGTGGTTTTGGAGGTTATTGAGGATGTTTATTCAATTGCTAAATAATGCTAATTAACTTAACTTATGCTAATTGTTCAATTTGCCCAACATATGCCGGTTAACATCCAGCCGTTTCTATGTGCCGGGGACCCTACTATATATTTCTAACATAAAAAGTACTCAACATTTCAGGGTTGACACTGCCAAGTAGACTGAAAGGATGATGTTGTGTATAAGAACTGAAAAATGAAAGGATGACACCAACCAGAGGAGAGTTTGTGTTGAAATGAGTGGGTTGGACATCTGATGGAAGTGTTGGGAAGAAGTAAAACACGATGGGTAGGTTTGAGAAAATGTATTGATTATGGTGCGTCTGAGGTGGAGCGGGGCTACAAACTATTAAAATATACCATCAGACTGCTTATAAGCTTAGCTAAAGTTTATGATGGTGCATTGTTGCCTTAGACAGCGAGGACCTAGAGGTTTTTCAATTATTCCAGCCAATTTGGAATAACGTTACTGACCTGAAGCCGTTTAGGATGAAAGTGTTAATACAGGAGAAAGCAAAGACTGAGTGCAGACGGAGGCAAAATGCAGAGCAGGGTGTTTTTTTTACCCTTGGATTGCCCTAATTATACAGAGCATTGATTTTACAATGCATCCATGGATTGATTAGAAGAGCCCTGCACCCCCCCGAGGAAAAAAAGGCTTCTCTCTCAGCTCTCCACTCGTCCTCTGCTCCCTGATATTTTAAATGCACATGTTTCTTTTCTTTGACTTTCTTCTCTCCTCTGTCATAATCAGTAGATCATGCCTCCCCCTATACCATTTTTCATTCCCAGAGATCCTTTCTCTGATCTCTATTCTGATACCTATAGTAAAACCCACTGAAATGGTAACCTTCTTTTTGACTTTTAAAGTCTGTATTGTGCTTTAATTATATTCCCCACAGTAACTATTATGTTAAAATTAATTCACTGTGATATGAGTGTCAGTGGGACGGTCTACCTTGTTTTATTAGTATTACTCTGCCAAGGACTGGCCTGGTTTTCATGACACAGGTGTAGCCTGGGCAAATACATTTCTATGTTGTTTGCATTATGACCTGGAGCCCAAAAATACTTTTTCCCACTAACTTATTTTGGTGAAGAGTTGCCTGTAAATCAGAGGATCATTTTTCTTGAACTAAATCAACTGCTGTAACTAGTACATACACTTACTTGAATAGCCCTTATTTAAATCAGCAGCCTAAAAGTCTCAAAATGCAATAAAAGCCAAATCCAGAGTTATTTTCCCTCTTCATTCATTTGACTGAGCCTAGAATGGCTGAGAAGGCCCTGATGGTGCTCTGTGGGCCCAGATGAGGGTACTTTTACTCTCGAGGGTCACCGCCTCCAACGCTGTATCAGTTCTCTTTATACATCCATGCTAAAAACACCTCAGAGTTGTAGTTAGTTTAGGCCCCGGCCACACGAGGACGATAACGGTCGTTTGCGTTACTGTTTAGTGTCATATAGACCGTTGGGCCACACGAGGACGACCGAATATGGCACTAAACGACTTAGGAAACGATAACGGGTCCCAAGGTGGATAGAAAGGCATACGCAACGCTCTGGGGGGTCCAACGGCTCCGTGAGTACGCCCTATACGAACATGTTCCGATTTCGATGACGCAATAGCCCCGCCTCTCCCCACCCCATCTGCTACTCACCTCCGTGTACCCCGCGTCATTGCTCATGTGTTACGCCAGCAACAACAACAACAATGGCGGATCGCAGAGTTGCTATCCCCACCTCTGCTGCTCACCCCCGCGTCAAATAAACTGCACACTGAATTCAGATTATTTATCTTTCTCTCGAGTGAAGTCTAATCTGACAGGACGCGGAGACACGCAGCTCTGCTCACCTGCAGCTCCTCCTGCTGTGATGCAGCGGTGAACGGAGCAAAACACACACTTCAAGTCAGATCATCACCCTTAGCTATTTTAATTACCTCTCAAACTACCTAAACTAGTTATAAATATGTTTATTTTTACTGTTGGCCGGGTCACTCATTACTGGACCAGCTGCTGCATGAGAGACAGACACTGACGCTGTCCGAAGAGAGGGAGGAAAAAGAGAGGCTCCGTGTATTTTATATATTATATATAGTCGTTATTCATTTGTTTTAAAGCTCAATAAATAACAAAGAAGACCTTTGACCGGCACTTTTTATAATTTTGTCCGGAAGATTTCAACTTTAATACACGTTGACTGGCGAAAAACTCTGCCGGTTTCCCTCTGCCCGCACCGCAGAGAATAAACAGAAGGGCAACCATGACAACCATGCTTCTTCTCTGCTTTTGTGGAGGAAGTTACA
>CALSBZ010039079.1:44322-66205 GCA_943591055.1 Gobionotothen gibberifrons | reverse complement strand
AAACCAGGGGTATTGTTTTTCGCAGAAACAATGATGCATAATACCATGACTGAAGCCGTTATTGAAACAAGTAAACTATTTTTGTACTAGTGGCAGGTTTTTAGCGAATATGTTTTTATACCATACATCGTATGATATTTTTGTACGCCTTACGGGTACACGGAGAAGTTATGTTTATTTAATACAACGTTATGGGTTTTACATGTCCTGTTCATAATAGACCAATCATTGCAATATGAATTGAGCATGTTATGCTCAAAGAAGGGAGTGTCATGATTATACAGATATGTTGATTTCAGTGACGTAGTAGTTAATAAATAATAACAAGTGTTTAACAGGTATGCCGAGGTTTGGGCCTTCTCCAAGGAGGGAGTGATCCAGCTTTGGGTATCAGATAAATTGAAGTGTATGAATATGTCAGGACTCTGAGTAATATTATCCAAGTCTTGTCTACACAGGTTCAGAGAACTGCAGAGACACCAGACGAGACACCAAAAGAGACTCTGTTTCGGCCAGGTGATTGGGTGAGGGTGAAAGTTCACAAAAGACAGTGAGATTGAACCCAGGTGGTCGGAACCGTGAGAAGTTGTAACGAACTTCACATGCGCTCCGGTTTAAAGGTAAAGATAAAAGGAGCAAATTGACACCACCTCACACATTGTCACCCTTCACTGGCACCTTCCAGAAATTATTGGAAGTTAGGACTGATTTGGCAGAGCTGGAACAAAACAATAAATAGAAATAAGAATAAGATAGAAACAGCTCGATAGATGAATTGTCTTTAGATTTGTATAAATAGTACACTAAAGTGAAAACCTATTTTTTTGTTTTACACCTGAAAAATAGTCCAATTTTAGAATAAGTTATTTTTGTACTCATAATTTGAATTTTGTAACTGACAACCATGGAGAAAACAGAGATTAAGTCGAGAACAAAGCCAAAGCAATTGTGGGGTCCCCTAGGGATAAGAGTCAGAAGGTTGATTGTGCTCATTACAGTTGGCACCTTTCTGGTTGGAAGGGGAGTACAATATCAAGTAAGACATGGATCCATTAGTTCACTCAGAGAGAATGCCCACATCACTAACAAAACTCCAGCTGTGTTCCAGATACTTTCACTTATCCCCAGAGCCAAAAGATCACCTCAGCAACGAGAGAAGGAGTTAGAAACACTGGTACCCAAAGGTGAGGAGGTTATAATCAAGATGATTCACCCCCCATATATGCAGTTTTTGTATCAAATGATGAGATGGGTTTAAGTGATCAGGATATGTAAGTGATGGGGATTTACAGATTAGGGGAATCACCAAATACACGGGATCCATGTTTTAGACTGTACCATAACACCCCCTGATAGGTCACCGATCGGTTGTTCATAACTTATCTGAGCAAAATTATTGAGAATTACTTCAGTAGAAACAGGCTACCAACCCACAAGTACAGCTTTGTACGCACAAACTCTATGAACAAAATTCCCCAGCTAAATAACAGTGAGATTTAAAATGATGGAGGAAATAAGGGGACGTTCTTTTATAGTGTGTGAAAAATGAGGTGCTCGAAGCATGTAGGTATTTTTAACCATATAGAAGAAAATGGTCTCCTAAAAGAGTTATTTGGGGTAAACATGTTACAGTGGGTGAAGGCAGTGTTTTGGGATATGGTAAAATTATTAGTAGACATTGATTGTGTTTAGAGGGCGTTTAACATCTAAGACAGATAGTATGATTAAGAGAATAGAGTGGAAGGGATTGGATTTATTTTGCCTCAGTGTGTTAGAATTATCAATAGGTGATGCGTCCCGAGATCTCTCTCTCTCTCTCTCTCTCTCTCTGCCTGAAAGACTGCTACGACCCCAACTCCAGCAGACAAATGACCTCACCACAAGAGACTCCTCCTCCTCCATCCAACAGACAGAGAACTCTAGCTGAATCATCTTCACCTGAGGCATCCAAGACCAAGACAGCATGCTGAAAGAGGTATAATCTCATCGGTCCCTCAAGACAGGACATAAAGTTGCAAGCTGAGCTACGAGACTTTGCACAAGACATGAGAGCAGAATACGCCCTCCATGCAACAGCGAAGAGACTGTACAGGCAAAGCAGTTGGGCCACTGAAGAGAGTTGCAGCGGAAGGATTCGAGAAGACAGGACGGAGGAGAAGACAGGGGCCAGCAGAACGTGAGGGAGTCGTGGCTTGACGACCAGAGGGGGAGAGAAGGAAAACGGGAGTGAGTTTACACATAAACACATTTATTAAAGAGGAATATAATTAAAGTAAAATGAGAGAATAATCCTAAAACACACTGAGGGTAGAACATATTCAATCTTTTCATAATATAAACAAATTATTCTTTTAGAGATTCTTATTCATGTGTGAGTTTGGGGAAGATTTAGTTTGTTACAATATAGATCTACAGTTTAAAGGGATAGTTTTAGTAACCACTCTATGAAAGCAGACACATCTGTATGTGTATGGAAAATGTTAAAGGTAGAACTCCAACCAAGCCAAAGATAGTGTTCCAATCTAGAGTATTGATTTCACCATTGTAGCATAGTTATTACCAGAGGAGAACGTTAAGGGGAGAAGTAACATTTGTTTGTCGTTCAAGATGTAGAGTTTTAAAAAGAAACCGGGCAAAGAGGGATTGCACATTTTTAAAGTAATATAATTGGGAGTAATACATTGTAATGGTGCATATTTTTGAGAACCAATATCCATCAGGGAGAAGGGGTCGCTCAACTCACCCTGCAGATGTTCTATATCTTACTTGCAGCTTCACAGGGAGCGCACGGCACCAGATTATGAGTTTTAAAAGACAAGTGCCACCACCTCTTAAAGGTCATCCATTTAACCAGATGACCTGACATTTAGAGATGTTATTAAAAGTAGAAACATATCTGCCATAAGAAAAATTCCTAAATTGAACTACAAACCAAGCCAAATGACTTCTGTTTTTTAAGATCCTTGATAAAGGAGGGAGTAATTATCACATGCTCGGGCACCCAAAGTTGCACACACTGTTAAAGGGATTTAGCATAGTTCTTAAGTAGATCAGAACTGAAGATAAATTAGTATAATGAGTTAGTATTTAGTATGATGAGTTAGTTATATTACACTGGTGTTCACACCATTTCAGGGACTTTATCACTGCATTAGCACAGACCACCAAAGGTACTGAAGTAGGAACTTTCAAATTGTGAAATTCTGCAACTGTTGTAACTGACCAAAATCTTCTCCCAGAAATGACTGTCTGGAATGCCAGAGTAGATGTTTGGTGATATCGGGGAACCAAAACCTAGTATTTAGTCTTGTCACAGGATTGGACTGGGACCTCTGCACTAGCACAGCCAGTGATATTTTTTATGTAGTTAATAAAAGGATAGCATAGGGACACTAAGGGGAGGGCTAGATGTTGCAGTTGCATTCCATGTCCTAACGTACCAATTGATTACGACGGCCTCTTATATTACTTTCATACCTTAAAAGGTATGATAGGAAGGAGGGTACATTTCTCAAGAGGTAACAGTTACAAATGCTGGCAGAATAAGACAACCTACCCCCAGAAACAGAGATGGATGTAGATGATGAGATTGTCCAAATCATGTGAAAAGCGAACAAGCCAAAATGCTAAGATGGAGTGAATCCATTTCAAATTACTTTACACTATTCCAAGATAGTTAATTTGTATTCTTTATTCTTGTATACTATTCTGATATAGTACATTTTGTGTTTTTTATTACTTTGCACTATTCAGATATACTCTGTTTCTATGACACTTTGTAAAAAGTGCCTTAACACTGATCGTGGTATGTGAACAATTACTGTGAAAGGAGGGAGAAAGAAATGTTCCAATACCAAGCCATGCTGCTATTTTTGGGAATGATATTGAATGTTAACACTAGAAGTTATGCACAAGGGAAAGCTTTTGTGTTTGAGCACCATCAAAGTATTTTTGTATTTTTATAAAGTTGAGGTTATTGAACCATTCCATTTTGACTGTATGTTTTTTATATGAGTTATGTACTATGTCAAGTTCAGATGAAGAACTCATTGATTACAGTATTTTGTACACACTTTTAATGTGTGTAAGGAGGGACTGTTAGTCATTTAAATCAATGTTTTATGGCATAATTTAGTCTAGACATGCCATCAGTTTAAAATGCTGACTTATACTGAAAAAACAGAAGTTTTCGCACAATCTCTGATGTCAAGCTTTTATTGTGAATATACTTCCGGTTTGACTCCAGTCTGAGTTTATTTTGAAAAGCTATCCCGGAAGTTATCTCCGAAATACTAACAGTAACTTGACTTCAGAGACATGAGTAACGTAACGTATCAAGCCGTTAAAATGACCAAATGAAAAGACATGAAGGAGAATATGTAGAGAAGAGGTGTGTTTAGATATGTATTGAATGTACAATGTCGAAATCCTCTGTTTTGTACGAGATCGGACAGTAGTGCAAGACGGGCAGAAGATCACGTCACAGCCGCCATTGAAGAGGAGGAGCGATATGAGATATATATGCAGGTGACGGAATGCTGTGGGGCTCTCTCTCCTCGGCCGAACATCTCCGGAGGGACCACAGCTGTGTTCCTCCCTCTGAACGATCCTGTTTGTACCATTACCGTGCCTTTTACTACATTAAAGTAACCTATTTGAAACTTTTAGTCGAGACTCATTGTTCTCATTATTTTAACCAGTTCTCTCCTGGACGCGAGAAAAACGAACATATCTAATACTTCCGGTTGTTGTTGTTGTCACCTCCGGGTATCCTGTGTGCCTGTTCTGCTGCTGATAGCTTATATGATCTTAACTTAAATCGATCGTTTTAAAACTCTTGTTCACGGCAACTGCCTGATGTTGTAATCACACGTTACTACAGCTTAAGCACTCACAACTCTCCTTCTCATAGCGACTGTAACTCCACAGTTGCCTACACTCTTTTCGGGTTTGCTAACGGTAGCTACTTTAGCTTGATAGCTAGCCATGGCTCTTTCGCCCTCGGGTGCTATTTCCTGCTCTACCTGTCTCATGTTTGGTTACTTCCCTGCCTCCTTTACTGGTACCGATACATGTGTTAAATGTAGTATAGTTGTTAGGTTGGAGGCGGGAATCATAGCCATAGAAGCCCGGCTCCGCATTTTAGAAAGTAACTCAGCTACAGTAAAGCCCATGTTAGCCGGTGCGGACCGGCAAAAGGTAGCTCCTATTAGCCGTCCCCCGACAACTCCCGAGCAGCTTGGAGACTAGGTGACTGTTCTGAAGGGGCATAACGCGAAACCCGCAGGTCCCCACCAATCCGTTCACGAATCTAACAGATATTCCCCACTCAGCGAGACACCCGCTGAGAAGCCAACTCTGGTTATTGGTAGCTCTATTATGAGACACGTGAATTTAGAGATCAAAGCCTCCACAGTCACATGACTTCCGGGGGCCAGAGCGGGCGACGCTGAGGCTAAACATAAACGTAAATACAGTAGGATTGTTATTCACGTCGGTGGTAATGATGTTCGTTTACGCCAATCAGAATGCACCAAAGATAATGTGGAGTCGGTGTGTAGTTATGCTAAAACAATGTCGGACACCGTAATTTTCTCTGGTCCCCTCCCCAATCTGATCAATGACGACATGTATAGCCGCATGTCATCATTTCAGCGCTGGTTAGGTAAAACCTAATAGAGGTGTCACACATAATAACTTAATAAAAGTAAATGTAACAACTACTACAGTGTAACAAAACAGGAAGATGAAATGTGGTCTCTTAACCTCTTAAACCCGAAGTACGCCCACGTGGGCCCCCCCCACACATTATTTTTTGAGACTATGTCTCAGGGCTTCTTAACATTTATGAAACTATTAATGTTCCATACCCTTTTAAAGTTAAGAAACGCCGCTAACTGACAATATGAACCATTTTTAGCTAAAAAAAAACACAACAGCAATACCAAGCCTTTGAATTAGCATTGAGCGAAAAAATACTAACTAACGCTAACGGAGTTTTACACAGAACTCACGGTAGAAATGCCCTTATTTCTATCTTAACTGCACAAACAAGATATACGATTTAAAGCTGAGACTCCACAGAATCCATACATGTAATGTCATCACTGTACGACCCCGAATTGTGGAGCTATCAGCCAGAAAAGAGAAAGTAAACAACATCCGGTTTCAAAAATATTACAATAACTACGTCTTACCTTTTTTGATTTGTGATCAAAAGTTGTGTTCACCGGAATAAAAACGCCGCTCAAGGTTAATCCAATGTCTTTGTGTCACGTAGAATTTTTTACTGATAATCCATCATCATATTTATGGCAATATACTGGGTATAAAGTTTTGCAGTCCAGGCTTGGACTTTCAGATATGCTCCGTTGCTTCTCCATTACGTCCGCTATGGTAATGTTTACGTGGATTTGGGAACTGCCCCTCGATTCTATTGGATCTGATGGTTAAGAAAAAGGTGTAAATCACCCGAATCGACCAATGGGTTCCAGAGATATGGTCCTGCGTAAACTATAAAGAATGCCAGCCAGCCTAAGTACTTTACGCAGCTGACTTCAAATATTCTTTTCACCTGAAAGGAAGCAGGAATTCCAGCAGCACCCAGACCGCAGGAGCACAGAGCGGTGAGCAGATACCGAGCAGATTACAACGAGCAGATTACAACATTTTCGTTGAGGACTTTTTCTGTACTTTTACTTTAGTCAAATAATGGCTCACAGGAAAGAGATGCTTACTACTTTACAGGCAATGGAAATGGTGACTAATGTTGACAGCGATGCAGAAATGTTACCTGTTGATTCTGAGTCAGACGATGAGGATCTCTTGCAGCCAGAACGTAACCCGGACGGTTGTGACTCTGATGACGACATTTCACCACGGCAAAGGTATGTAATATCTCTGTTTTTATCTATTACTTATTTATTTGGTGTACGATTAAGATAAAATAAGATGAACCTTTATTAATCCCCGAGGGGAAATTCAGTTGTACAAAGCAGCAACAGGGTAAGCGTGACGAGACGTAATTATTGTAATATTTGTGTTGTTCTTTCTCTTTTCTGGCTGATAGCTCCGCAATTCGGGGTCGTACAGTGATGACATTACATGTCTGGATTCTGTGGAATCTCAGCATTAAATCGTATATCTTGTTTGTGCAGTTAAGATAGTAATAAGGGCATTTCTACCGTGAGTTCTGTGTAAAACTCCGTTAGCATTAGTTAGCATTTTATCGCTGTTGTGCTTTTTTTTAAGCTAAAAATTGTTCATATATTCAGTTAGCTGAGTTTCTTAACTTTAAAAGGGTATGAAGCCTGTTTTTCAGGTCTCAGGCTCGAAAATGACATTCCCAGGACAAATGACCATATCTTCCCTTCTAAAAGGGTTAAATTAATCATCTTTTTGGAACCCATTGGTCGATTTTGGTGATTGACATCTCTTTCTGATCGTTAGAGCCAATAGAATCGAAGGGGAATCTTATGGGCTGAGAACAGTCTCATAATACACAGATGTACACAGAAGGATTCACACTTGTATTTCATGATCGGCACAGCGATCCATGCACAGAAAGCGGTTTGTGTTTGCAGGTGCAGCGGTTTTAAATGGAAAACAAATATATGAGGATCAAAAATACACATGTAAAACTTTTTTCTGTATTTGGATTTTATTTACATGTATATGAAACGGAACACATTTGTGTGTGCATTGAAAAACACAAGTGTGGATCCGGAAATACAAGTGTGAATACTTTTGCGGATCATGAAATACAAGTGTGAATCCTTCTGTGTACATGTGTGTATTATGAGACTGTTCTGAGCCCATAGAATCTCCCCACACACACACATGGTAAAACAAAAAGGTGGGGGCTTCACGGACGCAGTTTTGCATCAGAGTGAAAATATTTCTAGCTCTGGCTTCCAGAAACGGAAAAGCAGATTTATTGCTCATGGATTATCAGAACATTTCAAAGGGGAAACACTCACATTGGATATTAACATATGGATTAACTACACTATCGTTTTTATCGTTTTAATGCCATTGAAGACCACTTTTGACCAGACTACCACACAGGTGAGCCATTTTGCCGTTTTTAGCCAACTAGCTCCATATGTTTTGATGTGTGTTCTTGTTATTATCTCAGAGAGTTCGTATAATTGAGTGATAATGATGGGTACCCCTCGATTCTGTGTCCCCTCACGATGTGAAACGATGGGTTGAGATGTGCAGCAAAGATAAATAATAAGGTTTTGTGAGTGAATTTCGGTGCAGTCATCTGTTAGCATTTTTCGCTCGTTGCTAATTCAGAGGCTCAGTGTTAGCATTGTGGGGTTTTTTTTGGAAACATTTTTTAAATGATCAGTTAGATGAGTTTCTTTCCGTTAGATGGATATAAAACATTCATAGTTTATTAAATGAACATGACACTGTTTCCTGCAAGATGTTGCAGGAGGCCGTCTGTACCGGGGGCTCTCGGGCTTAACAGGTTAACATTAAAATCACTAAATATATGCTGTAACTATTTTGCTCTAGGCAACTCAAGGGCTCAGGTAATGTGATTACTATATGAATAATGGTCCAAAATAACATTAAATGCATAGGGTTTTTTGTTAACCTGTTAAGCCCCAAGCCTGTTTTTCATGTTTCAGGCTTGAAAATGACATTCCCAGAACAAATGACCATATCTTCCCTTCTAAAAGGCTTAAATTAATAATCTTTTTTCTCAAAGTAATGATAAACCTGTGAGTTGGATGTAGAAAAGTCAGAATCAATATAGATGTTTTTTTATTTTAAAGAAAATTCAGATTGAACATGGTAAAAAACTGTAAATTATAGTGTCCGTCAAAAAAATATGTTGTACTTATAGTGAAAACTAACCTTGGATGATGGGTTAGTAGACTAAAAGCTTTAGGAATCCAAAGTACAACATATAATAAGTACCCTGTATCAATATTGATGCAAAACAAGTGATATTTGACCTTTTTAGACAGATTTAGCAAAAATAAACTCTTTTGGGGCCATTTGGGTGGATTTGACCTATCTCTGGCCCCCCTTGCTCGATTTTGACATGTGACATCTCTTTCTGACCGTTAGAGCCAATAGAATCCAAGGGAAATGGTCCCGCACACACTCATGTTAAAAAACTAAGATGGCGTATTCGCGTTTGTAAACATGCATTAGAGCAGGGAGATTCCACTGCTCTAACTTCTAGAAACGGAATTGCAGTTTTATTGCTTTTGGATTATCAGAACATTTCAAAGGGGAAACACTCACATTGGATATTAACCTATGGATTAACTACACTATCGTTTTTATCGTTTTAATGCCATTGAAGACCACTTTTGACCAGACTACCACACAGGTGAGCCATTTTGCCGTTTTTAGCTAACTAACTCCATATGTTTTGATGTGTGTTCTTGTTATTATCTCCGAGAGTTCGTATAATTGAGTGATAATGATGGTACCCCTCGATTCTGTGTCCCCTCACGATGTGAGTTGAGATGTGCAGCAAAGATAAATAATAAGGTTTTGTGAGTGAATTTCGGTGCAGTCATCTGTTAGCATTTTTCGCTTGTTGCTAATTCAGAGGCTCAGCGTTAGCATTGTGTTTTTAAAAAAAAAAAAAAAAAAAAATATCAGTTAAGAGTTTTTCCCCGTTATATGGATATACAATATTCATAGATTATTAAATATTAAGGTTCCTTAGACGTTGTTTCCTGCAAATGACGCGATTTAGGGCCTATTAGCTTATTCGTTTTTCTCGCGTCCAGGAGAGAACTGGTTTAAATAATGAGAACAATGAGTCTCGACTAAAAGTTTCAAATGGGTTACTTTAATGTAGTAAAAGGCACGGTAGTGTTACAAACAGGAGTCGTTCGAAGTGAGGAGAAGCTGCAGCTTGGTTCCTCCGTGGTTCCGGTGAAGAAGAGGCAGGGCACATCACGTTCAACTCTTATATAATCAGTTCTCGCTCCTCCTCCGCTGCCAGCTGGCCCCTGTTGCTGTTCACTTCCGCTGTGGTTTCACCAGAGGTGGGGACTCGAGTCACGTGACTTGACTCGAGTCATGACTTTGTGACTTGAGACTTGCTTGACTAACATTGATAAAAGACTTGACTTTACTTTGACTTGGTATTCATGACTTGAGACTTGACTTAAGCTTGCGATAGATGACTTGAAAGGACTTGACTGTTTAAAATTAAATATTTGCGTTTGTTTTTGTAGTGAGATAGGCTATTACGTTTAGTTTTTTCGAAAAACTTGATTATAGCGCCGTGCGCGCAAACCTGGCAACCCACTAGAAGGCAGGAGTGTCAGTTAACATGGCAGCGGCTAGCGTTACACCAAAAATAGTGAAGTTTGGATTCAAGGATTATTTTGTCGATGACGGTAATAAGAAGAGAACAGTGGTATGCAGGGTCTGCAGCATAAAGATCGAGTTTATTTCCCCTGTGTTATTATCAGAAGTGTAAACTTTTGAATAATGTAGTTCATCTACTTTTAGTAGTTTGTTTAAATGTTTTAATTATGTTGTTTTTGTTTGTAGAAGTGCATCATTCATTGATTTATTGTAAAATGAATCTGAACTTTTTGATCTGTTAAGATGATAAACTGAAGCAATTTCTAAATTAACCCAATTCAGTGAGTTTTAAATCGTCCTGCTTAGTTTATAAGGAAATGATGAAGAGGAACAAATTAAATGATTTGAAAATGATATCTATGTAGGTGCTGACGCTGTTGGCGGTTCTAGTGTTAACAGACATTTAAATTAAATATGTGTAATGGAAAATGCCATATAGGATTTTCTTACCTGGAATTCTGCCTTTTTGAACAGACTTTTTGATTGAGTCCTAGCTATATTGTCTGTAGTTCTCTAGGGTTAATATGAATCTAATATGATTGTCATTGGTCTAAATTAGATTTCAAATGATTAACTGTGTATGTAATGAAGATCATAGTGTGGGTTAAATCCATTTTCATAATCACTGTCTTTTAACTGATTTAAATGCGGAAACTGCGGTTATTCATCAGAATTTCTTATGACTTGACTTGACTTGCTTGACCTGAGCAATGACTTGACTTGACTTGCTTGACTCTCACCACAGTGACTTGGGACTTGCTTGATACTTGTAGGTCAAGACTTGAGACTTGCTCATGACTTGCACATGTAGGACTTACTCCCACCTCTGGGTTTCACCAATGTCCGATATCACACATAACAGAAGATTTTGACATTGTACATTCAACACATGATTAAACACGCCTCTTCTCTACACATTCTCTTTCCTCACTTTTTATTTATCTCATTTAAATGGCTAGAAAACGTTAACTTTTGGTCCAACTGGGGTCAAGTTACTGTTAGTATTTCGGACATTACTTCCGGAATAGCTTTTCAAAATAAACACAGACTGGAGTCTAACTGGAAGTATTTTCACAATAAAAGCTTGACATCAGAGATTGTGCGAAAAGTATAAGTCAGCATTTTAAACTGATGGCATGTCTAGACTAAATTATGCCATAAAACATTGATTTAACAGGCCCGGCTCGGGTCCGTGGGGCTTAAGAGGTTAAGTAACATACGTTCGTCGCCGGCCGGCCGATACATGCCGCGCATTAAAGGAGGGGTAGGTAAGTTTGAGAAACAGCCTCGAGTGCACAAAAATTCAAAAGTACACAACCGAAAAGAATCCGCCCCTTCCTTCAGACTTCCTACAGAGCACCTCCTCCAACACACATGAACGCGCACACAACACCCAAGATCATGATAATGAATGTAAAACAAATGTATAACAAAGTTATTGTCAGTGCTTATATTTTTGAAGCTAGCATGTTTGTTTTGTGAAAATGTATTACAAATGTTACGTCTAGCTGAGGAGAGCAGGCTGCGGTAACCAAATCAAATCAAGTTTTATTTATATAGCACATTTATAAACAATTTTTGATCGAGCCAAAGTGCTGTACATATAATAAAAATAGCCTACAGTAGGGACACTTTACAGCAAATACAACAGCACAGATTATTCAGAATATCAATGAGAAAAACGACACCCTCTATCCTTAAAACGTAACGTTACATATCAGCCAAAAAAAAGGTTATCAATACTACACAGCCCAAGTTGGTTTTGAATGTTTATTTGAAATATTTAGCGTATTCATCTATCATGTTTGTCGACGAACGAAATACAGTACCTACCTAGCTACGCTAGACAGCGTCTGCTAAATGAGTAAATATAAATGCTATGCTACCTAGCGTTTGTTTCTGTTATTATCGGTGACACATTGGGACACACAGGGGAGAGCAACATACAGTTCAGCTATGCTGCATACAGACAATTTGTTGTGTGGCAATATGGAGCCCTGGGACAGGGTCACAGAGTGATTATTCCCAGTTGCTGTGTCTGGAAGATACGCGCCCGGTACCCAGATCCACATATAAGCTCACAACAGTCCAAGAGAAAAAGAGCCGAGCATGGCGTCAGCTCCGGGCCCGATAGTCGCCATTGTTGAAAAGCAACTCCGATATTGACTCCTAGTTCCCACTTTCTTTTTCTTCATAATTTGCTCCATTACAGTTTTTCTTTTGCGACCGAGTGCTGCTGGAGTGCTGCTGCTCCCGAGCTGCTGCTGGGAGACGGGAAACACGCCCAATGACGGCGCGCGCAATGACTGCACGAGTGTGTGTGTGTGTGTGTGTGTGTGTGTGTGTGTGTGTGTGTGTGTGTGTGTGTGTGTGCACGAGATTGAAGGCTGACAGCCGGCCGGCCCGGCTAAAATAATTGGTCGTAGTTTTTACAGTATTACGGCTTCCACAGATGAAATATTTTTATGGATTTTTTTTCAAAGCACTTAGAATATGCATTGCTATCAGGATATTAAGAGCATTCCATGGAATATAACAAAAAGTGTATCTCGAGCCGGTTTCTCAAACTTACCTACCCCTCCTTTAAGTGGGCCTGTCTGTCAATTAATCCCCGGGCCACTTCCCCCCCCCCCAGTTCGCCGCTGCTGTCCAACTAGGGCATTGCGTTCCAAGATTGCAGGGTTGTTGGTTGTTCCTAGAGTCTCTAAAAGTACAATGGGAGCCAGAGCCTTTTCTTATCAAGCTCCACATTTGTGGAATCAGCTTCCAGTTTGTGTTTGGGCGGCAGACAGCCTATACGTTTTTAAGAGTGCGCTTAAGACCTTCCTTTTTGATAAAGCTTATAGTTAGAGCTGATTAGATTCAGCCCCTAGTTTTGCTGCTATAGGCTTAGTTTGTCGGGGGACATCTTACTTCTTCCTTCTCTCTGTCTGTACCTGTGTACACTCATGTTCCGATTAACCCAGCTTCCCCAAATGTCTTTCTTTTTGGTGTCTATCTACGCCGGGATCCGGAGTCATGGATGATCCTGTTGCTGCGGTCCTGTGTCCTGGATCGCGAGCTCTGGATCTTGAGTCGTGGCTGTGCCTGTTGCTGTGGTCCTGGATCATAAGTCCTGGATGGATATCCTTGTGGATTCATCTTCCTATTATACACACATGCATTTCCAAACATTTGGACTACCTATGTTGCAAATGTATTATCTTTTAATGTTTTATTAATTTAAAAACAGGAAGTAATTAAAGCTTCCAACTACTAATACATTGATTAATAAACAACTAGAACGGCTATATAGAAGGTGGAATTCAGTGTTTTGCAAAGCAGAACACGTTCTCAGCAGTGTAAAGGTCACAGAACAAGCAGAGCAAATGTTCCAATACAACAAGGGCTCCATAAACCAAAGTACACCATAGGAGGAGGTTGAGAGGACACACACACACACACACACACACACACACACACACACACACACACACACACACACACTTCAGTCCTGTCAATGGGAAGCATGGAATAGTTTGATGGATGTGTATCTGGGTGCCTGCTAACACATCCATCTGTCTTTACATCACCAGAACAATTGAGCATTTATTGTACACTGTTTTGTAAGAATAACCCAACACAAAGTAAATACATAGGGGATGTGGGGTAACACCATACATTCAGGAAGCACACATCATTTCTATTTGACTGTGGTGGAAAGAAGCTCAGGGTAAAGTAATATATATGTATCATACATGTTGGTTATTTAGCAAGGTGTAAAACCATGTGAATCATTTAGCTAAAGATTTGTGACTAAGCTAGACTGTTTGTTTGTTTGTGAGCCACATGTTGTGGGTACATCTGATCTGGCTCTTTCATGTTTGTTTTACTGGCATACATTATCTTCAAACATGATTTATAATTTTGACGAAACAAGTTTTACTGTAGTGCAGACATCATAGCAGGTAGTGGCAGAGAAAGGATGATATGTTTTTGATGTTTAAACTTGAAACATAAAAATGGCTAAATGTACCCCTTGACTCGTATCAACACCCCCTCAGGTGGAATCTATCTGTCATCTACTTTTAACCCTTCTTTTGTCTTAGGTCATACTCCCCTTCCCATGCTATTTTCGGTCAAAATTGACCGGTGTGTTTTGCACAGTGATATCTCTAGAACCCCTTGTCCAATTTTGATGATTGACATCTCATTTGAACAGTCAAAGCAAGTAGAATCAAGGGATGACAGACAGAATGACACCAGGGGTGAATTTCATATTATTTTTGGCAGTAAGTTCAAAGATAGTGATTATTTTACATTACTGTATATTATAAAATGAACATAATACACTCATACCCATTCATTTTCTATGGCCGAAAACGTCAAGTGTGTTTCACTGTTGAATAAATCACTCAAAATTCAATGCAAGTGGTGATCATCAAGTGTATATGTTCAGAGGCATAGTGTGGAGGATAACATAAGGTATTGAGGCAATTGGATCAAAAACACAATATTTATGATTAAAATAAAAGTCATTCGGTCACTTTTGACCCGAAACGCAAGAGAAGGGTTAAATTGATAAACCAAACTTCAAAATAATCAGTTGCTCATTCACACATCCAGCAGTGACGGAGCAACATGACTGTCAGCCTCATTTTGAGTTGTGTTTGGGTCTTTGGGGAGTTTAAGTCCAAATTTGAGCAGGAAGTGATTTTATAAAGATTTCTCCTGAAAACAGCTGAGCCAATGCTTTGATAGTGTTGAGAGAAGACCACGTTAAAGTTATGCCATCTAAGGCAGCTCACATGATGAACATAGATGAGCTAAAACATTGCTTTAACATTATCAGTTTCTACTGAAGAGCATCTATGATTTTTTGGATGAGGAAGCCCAGTGAAGAACACACATCTAGCTCACAGGCACATTTACTGTGTTTCCCACAGAGTAGGTTTTGCCAACTGACAATAAATATTACAGCAGTGTATTTACAATAGTACCAACCTAGTCTTAACATGGCTATGGAAGCAGTAGCACAAAATGCTTATGTCAGGGTCAGCAGAGCTCTATGACTTTGTGCGAGTTAGATTTTCCTGATGAATGATCCATCTACTGGTTTCGATTGAGTTATTACGAGAGTAATTAGGTCATCATTAATGTGGATAACAATTTAGAGTTGGAGAGCATGTTTGTGCCGTATGTAACTGCACAAATGGAGGAATGTTTCTCTACTGATTTCCCCTTCAAGGGTACTTTTTGGTTCCCCCTCCCTTCTCTTCCTGTAACCTTTTTTACTCAAGGAAACAATCAAACTCACGGTCACGGAAGTCACCGTTCTCGGGTGTCTCCGATAATCCATCACTCCGTTGTTTTCTGTCTTATTTTAGGAATTGTTCTGCCTCTGCTGTTGTTGCATTATGTGTTTTTCTTCCTAAAAATGGAAGAATAAGTCTAGGAATAGACCAAGTTTAAAGCTAATAATACCAGTGGATTGTATGATTCATGGTCTTTGCTGAGGGAAAATATATACATGTCTGCCTGACTCTTTCTCTCTTTTTGCAACAGAAATATTCACGATTCAAGTCACATGATGAAACATCTAGCAGTTTGAAAGCTCTCTACTGTTGTACAGGGTGAGTATTATTGACTCTAGATAAAAGTATGAATGAAGCATGTATATCTGAAGTGGGTTCACTGTGCCCCTCAAATAACCTGTTGCTCTTGTATTAGATTGTCCAAGGTGTGCTACTGAGCTCTACAGGTGTGGCCAGACTCTACCTACGGTAAGTGTTTGTCTTCTCATACAAATGATCACATGGGCCTAATGGATATGTTGATCCATTCATAGCAACAGTTTGTAGTTCTGGTCTACTCTCTGTTTAATTTTTCTTTCGAGGAACTTGGGATGTACAGCTATTAAATAGACATTTTTAGAAAGCAGGTTACATAGAGAAATAGTAAAACCAACTGTATGAACCTGGGTTATACTCGCCAAAGCTTTCCTGGCACTAGGGTACGCAACTCAAAAAAGAAATCATTACGTATTTTGCTCCAATCCTCCACAAGTTGTGGTGGCACTTGGTCATGCACCTCTTGATCTTATACTTACAAATATAGCTTATATCTTAAAGGTGACATGTCATGCTTTTCCGGTTATTACCCGTCCCCTTGTGTGTTATGAAGGTTTTTCTGCATGTAAACGGTGTGCAGAGTCAAAACCCTTAAATTACACCCTGTAGCGAGTAAAACTCTAACACAGAAAATACCTCCCCAAAACGCCTCGTTGGTGAAACGTCATCATGACGTCATCGTCATTTGATTCTTCCGGGTACGTGCTTACGAAAGCACGTACCCGGAACTAAATGGGCCAATCCGTGGACCCGTTACGTTACGTCCGCGGAGCCGTTACGTTAAGCCCCCGCTGATTGGTCCAAATTGACCAATCCACACACACACTCAGTGCAGGCAGCTCTGCTGATTTCTGCTCCCTAGCTGCAGGCTGATAACAGACAGTTGGGATCACGGCGAAATTCCCTCTGCAGACCCATTCTCACAGCGTTTATCAACCTATACACCTTTTTCTTACTCAATATCAAGCCACACTTATTGGCCCCCGCTGATTGGTCCAAATTGACCAATCCACGGACTTCCTCACACACACACACACACTCAGTGCAGGCAGCTCTGCTGATTTCTGCTCCTGGCTGCAGGCTGATAACAGACAGTTGGGATCGCGGCGAAATTCTCTCTGCAGACCCATTCTCACAGCGTTTATCAACCTATAAACCTTTTTCTTACTCAATATCAAGCCACACTTATTGTTTTTATTTCGGCTGTGACTTTGTGTGTGTTCAGGTTGACACTGGGCTCACAGGGAGGGGGAGAGCTGCAGCGAGCCATTTAGTGGAGAAAGTGAATACTGCTGAATACACATACTTTACAGAGATGCTGTATGAGAAACCAATGTGAGTTTGGAAACATTTTTATTTTTCTATTTTAGTATACCTCAACAATGGAATTATGATCAGTGGAAATGGCCATGACACCTCTCCTTTAAATTAAGAATTAAAATAATACATTAGAATAATTAATAATGATTTGTTTTATGTTTTAAAACCAGGAGATCTTAATCTAAATATAAGTCAATAATTTGCTAGCTGAATCAAATGTTTAACAGAATATTTTACATTTCAACTTTGGTTTCATGATGATATCATACATACATGACTGGGTATAATAACCAGCTCCAATATACTGCTTATTCAGGATTATCAATATTAAGAACTCAGACACTCAGACCCGGGAGACAGAGGTAAAGTATTGGTAAGATATTTTATTCTTTCCAAAAAAGCAAGATGAACAAAAAATGGTAACTATCGAATCTCAGGTTGAGATGACAAAAAATAAGAACAAAATGAAATCGCTCACATAGTGAGGAACAAAACTTTTGAAGAGCACAAAGAGAGCATAGACCTGACCATGGCAAGAGACAAGACGAACTGACACTGAACACTGGGAGACTGGGGAATTTAAACACAGGATAACAAGACACAGGTGGGGACAATCAGGGGCGGGGCTGGTGCTGATGATCACAGGAGACACACAAGGGAAACAGGTGAACACGATCAGACAATTAGACACACCAGGGAAACTAACGACAGGGAGGACCGAACAGCAAAATAAAGTATATACAAAACTAAAAACGTGACATAACATAAGAATCGTGACAATCAACGTTTGATCCTAAAGAGTGCCAGCCGTGCTTCATGGTTTAGGCTGCATCTACACGGAGACGAAAACGTAAACTAACCGAATTCGATATAAAAAAAGTATTCCGTCCACACGGTATCGTCTCAAGAAACGTGTCCGTCCACACGAGACCGTTCGACCCGCTGTAGTACATATGCCGGGCCTGTAAGTGGCGCTGTACTTCTGCCACAAAATACACCAAAAGCAGCAAATAAGACCCCCCGAGCATGGTTGCCCTTCTGTTTATTCTCAACATGTAGTTCACGTAGTTCTCCATGTCCACTTGTTGCTGATGGTTGTGGTAGAGGAGCTGTAGATGTCGCACTAACATCTGTAGCAGCTACTGACAGTAGCTACTGACCATGCTACAGCAGTGAGCAGCAGAGGTGGGGAGAGGCGGGGCTATGGCTTCTTCGTTATCAGGAAATGATCGTATAGGACGTACACACGGAGCCGTTAGGCCCCCCAGAGCGTTTCGTCCGCAGATCTACCCACCTTGGGACCAGTTACCGTTTGAGGGCTCCGTTTCCGTGGTTCCGTTACGGCCTCGTGTGAACTAACCGTCAATACGATAGAGAATTGTAGCAGATACAACCCGTTTCCTGTCCGTGTGGACGGGGCCTCAAGCACAAGGTTAACAAGGCGGCGTTGGTGGAGGTGTGTGGTACCGCTGAAACTTGAATATGACACAGGAAGTCCAGTTTTACAGACAGATCCTTTAGTGTCAAGGCTTATCAGACCATAACACATACATTTATAATAATTTGAGAAATGCATTGGTGCCCCTACTGCGTCAACAGACCGGAGAAATGTCTGTTAATGTCTGAGCGCTGCCTGAGACCCCCTGAGCGATGCCTGAGACCCCCGACACGCGCTGCATTTATTGCACCCTCAAAAAACATATTTTAGAAGAGTACAGTCTGGGCTGGGGACAACATGCTCTTTTCTGTGTTTATTACGAAACCCAGGTCGAGCAGGTGTTTTACGAGGACATTCGTCTGCGTAATAGCCTCCTGTTCCGACTGTGCAAGAAGGAGCCAATCGTCTAAGTAGGTTGCCAGGCGAATGCCCTGTTGCCTTAATAGGGCTATTGCTGCTTCCGTACATCGTACAAACACCCGTGGGCTGAGAGACAGACCGAAGGGAAGCACTCTGTACTCGTAACAGACACCCTGAAAGGCGAACCTCAGATATTTCCTGTGTGGATAATATACTGGGATGTGAAAATACGCGTCTTTCAGGTCGACTGATGTGAACCAATCGTCTTGACGCACGAGACGCAGCAGAGATGTGTGAGTGAGCATTCTGAATTTGTATTTTTTGAGATACTTGTTCAGAGTCCTCAAATCCAGGATAGGGCGAATTCCGTTCCCTCCCCGTTTGGGAACGAGGAAATATTTGGAATAGAAGCCGCTCTGACTCTGTTCGGAGGGTATTATAGATATGGCCTTCTTTTCTAGTAGCGAGAGAATCTCTTGCTCTAGAATATGGGCCGACTCTCCCCGGGCTTGCGAATGCACAATGCCCGAGAAGTGAGGGGGGGTGACAGTGAATTGGAGTCTGTAACCCCGTGATATCGTCTTGAAAACCCAAGCAGAATTTGTGAGCATCTTCCATCTTTCGCTTCTCAAAGCGAGTGGAGATGTGGTCACTTCTCTGTTGTCTGCTCCCTGTGTCTTTATTTGTTGTGTTATGGGGCCCTCTAGTGTCTGAACACGGTGGTATCCCTGGTTTACAACCTCGGTCGACACTGCGCAACGCGCGCGGCGATGATGCGTTCACAGACCTGTTCATCGTCCGCCTTCTGAGAGAGGCAACAGCCCCTCTCAGAAGTGGAGCAGACAGCTGACTGATTATTGGTTTTATTGTTTTTCTTTTCATCATTTTTTACTGCGCCCTTGGCTTTAAGCCTGGAAACAACAGTGGAAAATGATTTATTAGAAAACAAGGATAATGACATGTGTTTGTGTGACAGCAGAACCTGCTGTCTTTGACGTTAAGTCCATTTCCCTCATGGCGCGAACTTGAGGATGACGTTCTGACATCACTCGAGGCGGCGGGAAGATGGGGGCATGGTTGCACCCCTGAAACACATGAGCATTGAACACGTGTGGAACACGTTCTGGGGCTGGAAAACAGGGAACTTCCAGCTCTTTTACCGAGGAGAGGAGGGAGGGCTGTCAGGCCGCTCTTTTCTTCTTCCTCACCTGATGGCCGAAGGTCCGGGCCGGCTGTGCCTGTGTGGCTGCTGCTGGAACCGGGGACTTTCTTGTCCAGCTCGTCCTCGCCTCGTGTCTGGGTGGGAGACCCGGGGCGGGCTGTGGCTTTTGCTGTTTCGGGATTTTGGGACTGCCGTGGTGCTGTTGGAGGCGGCGACTGGAACCTTCGGGGAAGACAAAGCCGGAGTGCCTCATCCTCCTTCTTTTTGGCTTCACACCGCTGTTGCATTGAAGCCAGAGCGGTGCCAAATATGCCCTCGGGGACAATTGGCATGTCCAAGACATCCTCTTTCTCTCGGTCCGGAAGGTTCGTCAGGTCTCTCCGGTACCACCATCATCCCCAGCGATTTGCCCGTGGCTTGGACTGCACAGCGCTGCACACGGAGGCAAATGTCCGTGATCGCTGTGATTTCGTCCCACACGGCACGTGTCAAGCTGGGTTTGTTCGTCATGTCCTCGCAGAGCTCCGCCTGGTAAGCGGTCAGCAATGACGAGACATTGAGCGCCCTGACGGACAAAGCTGCCGCTTTGTAAGCCCGTTCGGTCATTGCTGACTGGAAACGGTCTGCTTTTGTCAGCAGCGTAGGGTTCCTGCTAGGTGCCGAAGACAGCCGCGGTTGGAGGTGGGCTGCCACAAGCGGCTCCATAGGCGGCCTTGTTGCTGACACCAGCCAATCAGGATTGGCGTAATGAGATTGATGCTTCTGATGCATACGCGTTGAGGCGCATCCCATAGTGAGACATCGAACGGAGTGTTATGAATGAGAACTAGGGATTTCTGGCACATAGGTATGGAGGTACAGTATATACTCAATGTTACGGTTAAATGGTTGTTTGTCAATGACACAAACTAACTCGCAAGGTTGAAAGTTGGCACAAGATGTTCATGCCACACGTTTCCTGAGAGATGATCTCTGATCTCTCCTTTCATGCACTTTCTCCACTGATGCTTCTTCTGTCTGAAGTGTTTGATTTACGGTTAATACGGATGGGCTCAAACGTAGGCAGATCAAATTTCATGCTGCAGTAACTCAGGTTAGGTTAGTGAGAGGTTAATGAGAGGGAGGGAAAATCGTAGGGGTGAGGAATGAGGAGCATGTTGAAGAACAATGCCCTCACCTCAGAGAGGAGCACGACAATGGTGACGAATCACACACCTCCCTGACCCCAGAGAGAAGGTCAGACATGCCAACATATCACTATAAAGACAATTACATTACCGGAATATAAAGTACTTCCAATCATCCAAACTTTATTGAACCTTATGATAATGAGTGTACATGTTATATATATTTATTTTTGCATTTATATTCTAATGAACAGTTAAAATGTAAATTAAATCGTCATCAATCTGTTCAGATGTATAGATTGGTGTTTGGCACCTGCTGAATGAGGTAACCAATGTGTGTGTGTTACCCCACTCTCCCCTATTTATTTACTTTGTGTTGGGTTATTCTTACAAAACAGTGTACAATAAATGCTCAATTGTTCTGGTGATGTAAAGACAGATGGATGTGTTAGCAGGCACCCAGATACACGTGTGTGTGTGTGTGTGTGTGTGTGTGTGTGTGTGTGTGTGTGTG